>CATIWF010016976.1:0-40449 GCA_949630135.1 Balakata baccata | reverse complement strand
ATTTGTATGAAAGGATGTTAAGAGATAATAATATAAGGAAAAGAAAAAGTTTTAAATTTTCACAAGTTTTCAATAACGGAAAGTCTATAATACTTGCTTATATAGTTGGGTTAATCTTAATTATATGAGAGGGTGTTACATTTAAAATCCTCATGAAACAGCCAAAGGGCTAAAGATTATAATTGAGTGGATGATTGAGAAGTTGTCACTTGAAGAGACAAAAGAATAGGCCAATGATCAGAATAAATACAGGGAAAGTGATGGAGACCAGCATTAAAAAACCATCCATTAGAAATTAGAGATACATTTATCAACCTTTCTTTCACTAGGCCTCTCTGCCAAGTCATCTTAGGTCCCTTAAATCCAAGATCAACAAGATGACACTCCTCCATGCACTTCCAGAAAAGATGACATGGCTTGCTACCCCTTATGGAACCTCCAGTTTTCTCATATGAAAAGAGGAGGGAATTGAAATCACCCATAAATAATCAATCACAAGAAAATTCATATGCATAAGAAGACAAACATTTCCAAAATTTTTTTCTAAAAATAGGAGAGGGATTAGCATAGATAGCTTAAAAAACAAAGCTCGAAACCCTTGGAAAAGAAATTCTCATATTAACCATATGATAATTAAAGGATATAATATCCAAAGAGACATCATTTTTCCAAAGGATCTATATTCCTACTGAAAAACCATCCGCCTCCACTCGAAAGGAAGAGCTGAAGCGCATTTGTTTAATAATACGATTAGCCTTATCTCCACTTACTTTAGTCTCTAGCACCACTAAGCATATATGTCGATGTTGAGACACCACATCTTTGAGAAAAATCAACTTCTTTTTATCTATTGGCCCTTGGCAGTTCCAAACTAAAATGTTGTTAGCCATACATGAAGGGAAAAGGGTAGGGAACATAAATAGAAAGAACTTAAACCATATTAAGGTTATTCCCCTTTATGCTAGCACCAAAGGATGTCGACTCAATATTCACCTCTATCAATGAATTTTCCTCAAACAGCAAGCTCTTCCCCACTTCTCTAGCCATTCTCTAACAAGAGGAAGAGACATCACTACTATTGGTTTTTTTATTATCCCATCAGGAATTTTCTTACCACTAATCTGATTCAAAACCAATCTACCTCCTTTATTCATTAACCTGTCACGGATGGATGTTAAGGAAGAATATTTGAATGCCCATAAGGACAAGTAACTGTAACAGCTACGTGTTTCCCTTTGATAAGAATTTCAGTGACCAAATTATCATTAGGAAATAATTGGGAGTGTTTCATGAGAACTTGCGTTAAAATGGCTTCATGCTCTACAATGCCCACAATTTAGGCCCTCGAATTTATGTGGATTTTTTAGGGGGTATTGGGGCTGGCTTATGTTATATTTTGGTGGGCAGAATTGAATCCCGCTCGGGAAAGGTCAACTGGCAGTCGGGAAAGGTTTCCCGATCAAGACACATATTTTTCCAGTCAGGACTTGCCTCTGGTTTGTACATTATAAATACGTGTTTTTGCACCCTACTCCTCACAAATTAGAAACCCAACTGACACCTGAACACCCTAGATGCCCTATAAACCCTCCCATTCATTCTCCATTGATTCTCTTTCACCTAAACACCTAAAACGATAATTTGGATTGCATTATCAAGGAATTTATTAGGGTTTTTGGTGTTTTCATAAAAAACACGAGACTTCTGCCAAACAGCCTCTATAATTGGATTGTTCACCTCTATTCTTGACTCCCAGACGTGATTCGATAAGTATAATAATAGTTTAACATCCTTAGCACCATTTTACTGGTTGTAATTGCATTTAGTTAGAAATTTTCCAATATTTCGAAAGGGTTCCCTGAGAACAGAAGGCAAAGAATGGTTTGTAACCGTTTTGATTCATTTGTCTAATGCTAAGAAACAGGGTAGAAGATAGAAACAGATTCTAGAATGTGAGAAAAATGCTAGAGTGAGGATTTTGAGCTCCATTGGTTAAGGTTTGTATATATAATCATGTTTATTCACTTTCTGGCTACATGTTTACTAGTGTTTAGGTTTATTGGATGGTTTATAGCTGATAAATGGCATGAATAATGATCATAAATGTTTAGACAGAATGGTGTGAGTTAATGGCATGGATTATTCATGATATTTTATGTATAAATTGGTGTTCAATGTGTTAAATGGATTATGGTAATTTTAATTGAGATTATGGACTGTTAGAATGACTTATGGTGTTCTGGAATATTGTATGATGGTTTGAAATCATAAGATTTGGGGTAGCATGGGAAAACTGGAATTTTCCTTGTTGATGTCAGCCCTTTCCCAATTGGGAAAGGGGAGTCCCGATCGGGACTCACATGACCTTGGGCTTGTATAGCCCTACGATGGGCCAGGCTAGCGGCACTAATGCTGAAATAGCATGCTGCAGCATGCTAAGGTACAACATGCTTGTATGAAAGGTTATCATGCCAATTTTGATGATGTGGAATACATATCCCTAACTTATTATGATGTAATATGGAAAAACATGGATTTTTTGTTTATGGCATGATGTACTTTGTGTTATGGCATGACATAAGATTTATGGTCATGATGATACGTAGATTATGATGTTATGAGTGATAATATATTATCATATATATGTTGCCCTGTGATATCATGGAAATGCTATTTAATGAACAAGGGATATGATTCATGTGAATAAAGTGGAAATGACTAAAATGCCCTTACTCATACTAGGTCTAACTATAGGACAGATGATGCACCGTTAAGGGTGGTTATGGTACCGTAGGATTTTTCATGCGTTATTTATCGGGCAAGGTGGCTTCAGCTCTAAGGACGCCCTTGACCCTTTATGCTAGCAAATTCTATATGTAGTTATGAGTCAAGTTGGCTTCAGCTCCGAGAGTGCACTTGACTCAAGTATAGATACAGACAGTTATGATTAGGTGAGTAGGGTGGCTTTAGCTCCGAGAGCGCCCCTATTCACAACCTGTATCTGGTAATCTAGTATAGAGTGATTGGGCAATTTAAATGAAGACAAGGTAAAATAATAAAATATGAGAAATAAAGAAAGGCTTCCACTTACTAGGTATGCTACAGTGATGTGTAATGATCTGGTTGGCATGATGACATGACTATAATTATATGAATTGAAATATGAGGCAAAGTGTGATCTTATGACTTTCATGTAATGAATTATATGATTGAACATGTGTGATATGCATGATAGAATTTATATGAGTAATGTACCACTTTGCTTGGATAGTTTAGCGTGTGAGTTTCCTGCATACAGGTTTGGAGCCTTAGGAAGAGTTGACACAGAGAAGCCAAGCCCGTCAGAGCATCTAGATTCAAAGTCAGCTCATATTTATGCATCTTATCTTTTCATACATATTGGGATATTGAACATTTGTTTCGAAAAGGATTTTGTATTAAGAATTTATGGATGTTTTATTTTGGGTGTGTTTAGCCCTGGTTAACTGATTTATTAATTTCAGATTATTTCATAAGCATGAATGCATGTTAATTACTTATATGGTTATATATTGCTATGTACAATCGGTTAAATGATAGCTTAATATGTTAACATGGTAAAGGCTAAAAAGGGCATAATAACTAAAGGTTCAGTAACATGTATGTTGTAGCACTCCCTCGTATGGAGGGCTAGAATCCTATATGGGAGGGTGTTACATAATGAACCAGATCTCTACCACTATTTCTGAGCTAATCAACATGCCCAAGATAGCTAAGCCATCTATCAAGAAGGACAGTAAGGTTGTGATGCTAATGGACTCTTCTGGTTCCAAGATGAAAAACCAAAAGAAGAAGAAGCAGTCCACAAAGCCTAAGGGAGGCATGGCCAAGAAGAAGGCTAAAGAGACTGCCCCAAAAGGGACTTGCTACCATTGTGGCAAAGGTGGCCATTGGAAGAGGAACTGTAAGGCCTATTTGGAGTCCTTGAAGAAGAAGGCATCTGATGCCCCATCTACTTCAGGCATTTATGTCATTGAGGTTAATATTGTTTCTAATAATAATGTATGGGTATTAGATACCGGTTGTGGCTCATAAAAGTGCACTGATATGAAGAGCCTAAGGAACAGTAGGCAGCTCAATAAGGGAGAGTCGGACCTAGTGTTGGAAATGGAGCAAGGGTTACTGCATTAGCTATAGGAACTTATGTATTGACCCTCCCTAGTGGGCTTATTTTAAATTTAGACAATTACTTTTATGTACCTGCTTTAACTAAAAACATTACTTCTTTTTCTAGTTTAAATAAAGATGGTTTCCATTTGGCTTTTAGTAACAATTGTCATTCTATTATGTTGAATGGTATTCTTTATGCTAGTGGTACATTATGCAATGGTACATACATATTAGATATGTCAAATCCAATTTTAAATATCAATGACAATAAGAGGCATAAACAAGATTTGTTGAAATCATCTTATTTATGGCATTATCGCCTTGGCCATATAAGTGAGAGGCGCATGACTAAGCTACACAAGAGTTATAGTTTGGGGTCATTTGATTATGAATTATATGACACTTGTGAATCTTGCTTATTAGGCAAGAGGACAAAATTGCCCTTTAAGGGAAAGGGTGAACGTGCTAATGGACTATTAGGCTTAATACATTTAGATATGTATAGTCCAATGCCCACACATGCCAAAGGTGGTTTCATCTACTTCATTACCTTTATCGATGACTACTCACGATTTGCGTATATGTATCTTATGAGATACAAATCTGAAGCTTTTGAAAAGTTCATGATATTTTATGTTTAAATTGGTGTTCAATGAGTTAAATGGCTTATGGCATGTTTAAAATGACAATGTGGTCTGTTTATATGATATATGGTGTTCTGGAAACTTGTGTTGAGCATTGGAATCAAGAGATTTAGGGCAACATGTGAAAATTGAGTTTCGTATTGCTGATATCTGGCCTTTCCCAATCAAGAAAGGGGAGTCCTGGTCGGAACTTACCCAACCCCATGCCTGTACAGCCTAAGGATGGGCCAGGCTAGCGGCACTAACGCTAAAATGGCACACCGTAGCTACTAGAGATGTGCCCAAAAGGCAATCACCTCAAGCACTTAGTTTACAAATTCATAAAGGCATTCTTTCATTATATTAGTATTCAATTGCATATGAATTGATATAGATCTTAAACTAATTAATGAAAGTCCATGACATGAAACGTAGCATAAAGGAAATCATGATGGGATCATGATAATAAGATTCCTATCATATGTAATTATATTAGTATCTAAATTATCCCTAGTTATAGGCTCAACAAGACAGGACATTGTTGATCCAGATAGACTAGCACATGTTATACTTCTTGATTGGATCAAGCAATGGATCTCATAAGTTGTGAGCATGAGATGTTCAAAGTTAACATGTGGATGCTTGCTAAGAGTAGTCAAGTAGATTGGATGACCTACTATGAGACAATCATATGGATTATCTATTCAAGTGTTAATGATAGTCTCATCATAGCAATGGTGCATGTATCTTTAGACTTGAGGTACTCAAGGATATCTTGAATATTGATTATGTGCTTTGACTTCATTCCTTGTTGCCTCATAGAGGTCGCTCATAGGGTGGTGATTGGGTACAGCTTGAGGTAATCGAAGGTAATTGGGTAGCCAACAAAGGATTATCTGCTCCTGATAAAGGGAGAGTATACCCACGGCCTCTTGTTAGGATCATTACTCAGAAATCTCTAGCCAAAGTGGAAATGTCCAGAAGAGAGTCTTCAGTAACATGTCTAATAGAGTAATGAGTCCCAAGGATGAGATCTAACATCACTTAGGCTAGGTGTGACGCAGTCAGTCTAGTGGAAGCTGATACATAGTCCATGCTCTGAACCGAATGGGTATATAATGGTTAAAGGATAAATTGTACATATTGTTGTCTATGAAAAGGTTCGTAGTCAAACAATTGACTTGCCGGTCAATTGGGGGTCATGATGTGTTGTTAGATACCGATCATGACTTGTTCGAATTTATTATTAATTCGGGTGGCCAACATAACCGGGAACCTAATGGGTCATATGCATTGGAGGTGTGAAGAATAAGTAAAATGGTCTTGGATGCAATCAAAAAATATGAGAGAATTATTTAGGGTCGGATTATGATGGGATCACAAGGAAAAAAGCCCAGAGAAATTGGTCCGGGGAGTCACGTGTAATATCCTCGACCGTCCATATATGCACTATCACACGCATTTCATTTTGACATGTTCATTTTATATGTCATTCACATGAAACACATGCATACATAGGGATTTTAGCTAGAACGTGCTCATGAGATAGACTTGTCACGTATTGATCTATTTCGATGGTACTAAGTTGACGTATCTAGTTATAATTTAAATAAGGATTATAAAGTATTATAAATAATTTAAATAAATGAAATTTGGCATAGTTAAATTAATTAGATTGAACTATTTGACTAGATAGTATTTTTGGCACTAGGTACATGTAAATATGTAGAAATAATAATAATAATAATAATAATAATAATAATAATAATTAGAAAAGTAAAAAAAAAAAGGAAAATGGCTAGAAAAAAAAGTAAGTTGGCAAACTTGCCTTAAATAGTGGTATGTCCATCTTTGTCCTCCAACTTGAAGCCTCTTCATTTCCTTCTTTCCCTCAAAATTTCTCCAGCAACAAGACAAAAATGAAAAAGGACCATCTAAAAGTTAGTTATCACCATGAATTATTAGTTTTAATTTATGGTTAATAGAAAATGATTTAGGAGGCCCAAACTACTTGATTTCCATGAGTAAGCTACTTGAATTCTGTTTTCATGGTAGAAATTTAGGGTCTCGTTTTCTTTATGTTAAAGGCTGATTTTGAAAAATCTCAAAACACAAAAGTTGTAGTTGTATATCTTAGATTTATGTCTATATGAATAGTTTTATATGATTTGATGTCTGTGAAAAGATATTGGCATCAGACTAAAACTGGTTCAATGGTGGAACCTAGCTGAATCATCTACTGTTTTGATTAATTTTCTATATGCTAGAGTTGATATTTGAGGAAACTCAAAACATGAAAGTTTTAAATATTGTGATTAAGAGTGAGGGTCTTCCTCAACTTCCGGGAATCATTTTCATGTTGAAAGCTAAGAGAATGATCCGAAAGGGTTACCAAGCTATCTTAACTCATATTTTTGACACACGAAAGAAAAAGCCAAATTTAGAAGAAATATCTATTGTGAATGAGTTTCATAATGAAAGAATGCATTTAATGAATATGTACACTAAGTGCTTGAGGCGATTGCCTTTTGGACACATCTCTAATAGTTGGGAAAGCCTAGCGTGCAGGTGCTGACAGAACTGGTCAAGCTTCCCTAAACCTATTTTGGTAATATTTCCAACCCTAGGGTGTTTGGAAAGACCTATAAATAGTATTTTTTTCAGAAAAACTGATGAGCCATGATAGAAATTAATAGTTAATTTTCTTAGAATTTCTCTCAAAGAACACACACAATGCTAGCACATTATGTGTGTTCAAACTGTTACCCTTGTGGTTTCATTTTCCATTTCTGCGTGGATTATCATTAGAGACAATCCAAGATTGGATTGGTGTGCTTTGCTATAACCCAATAAGAAGGAAATTTAAAGAATTGGTTCAAGAAATTAAAGGTATAATTTCCAACTATGATTTTATTAAATTAGTTTTAATGGAACAAGTGCAATCCTATGATTCGAGTTTTGATTTTTTTGTTTCTACTGCTATTTTGTGTATGAGATACATGTTCAAATAGTAACATGCTAAGGTACATACATGCTTGTATGAATGGTTACGAAGCCAATTTTGTTGATATGCAATACATATATGACTAACCTATTATGATGTAATATGGAAATGCATGGATTTGTTGTTTATGGCATGATGTACTTTGTGCTATGGCATGACATAAGCTAAAAGGACATATATATGATGGTACATGCATTATGATAATATGATGATAAAATATTATAATGTTTGGTTGTCATGCGATATCATGGAAATGTTATCTAAACCATGGATTATGGCTCATGCAATTATTTAAAAGAAATGACTAAAATGCCCTTACTCATACTAGGTCTAACTATAGGATAGATGGTGCACCATTAAGGGTGGTTATGGTATCGTAGGATTTTTTCATTCATGATTTACAGCAAATCATATTTCACTTTACAATCGACACAAGCCACACATATCACTTTACAAGGCTATCGTTATATTCCACCAAGCCGTCTATGTCACATTTTTAAACATGCCAGTATGCATATTCACAACTACCTTTATTTCCATCTAAGTTCCCAACTATTATACTACACATGGCACAAGCCTCAAAACTAGTGCCTCAAAATGCCCATAATCCAACCTATACGAGTTATGTATAATTACAATTGTATTATTAGTCACTAAAGACTAACATTCACTTCCATTACCCAATTTCGCACAAGTAACACTTCTTTCACTTCATTTCAATTGTTTATGTCATAGTTGTTAAGAGATCATTATTCGAAACCATTTTATACATGATTATTAACTTTTATGGCATACTTTAATTATCAAACACATAAATCATGTTACTTTCATGCCAACTATGATTATGGCTTTCAAATCATAATAACATGCAAGAGTAGGGTATCAATGTACACAGACCTTAAAAATTTCACTAAAGCTCGTCTTGATTCCAAGTCAAGCTGACTAACCGCAACACTGGTCTCTTCTAGGTTCTTGAGGAGCTTCCAACACAAACATTATTTATCAATACCCCTCTTTACATAAAAAGCCATAAACGAAAGCTATAAACCCTACGTTCCACGGTTCTCATCCAAGATGTGTTTCCAGACTAGGTCAAAGGTTCATGATTACTCTTTTCTACATGGATTTACTATTTAAATCACTAGATCTTTCTCTACTCTTCCCCATTTCGGTCATAAACCCCCAACCCTAGGTAGATATTTGAATTTCTTTTTGAAAGGAGAATAAATCAAAGAAAATAAAAGATCATAACAGGTAAAATAGTGTAAAACTTACCAAAATCCCCTTAGATGACTCCCTAAGGTCGGATTTGGTTTTGGGTCTCCTTGTTCCTCTTCCTCCTTTGCATAAACTCTTCCCTTCCTTCCCAACCTACACTTAGAATTGAATATCTTTTTTTTTATGATGCTTTTATCAAGTATTTGGGTGTTCTTTAAGTTGGATTCAAGTTTAAGAAGGAGAATGTGATTCTAGGATTTTCTCTCAAGTAGAGGTAGGTGGAAATGAATTTATGAATGAAAGAGAGAGAACACGAATATTTATATACTTGACATCGAGCATGGGTCGTGCTCAGTGCCCTAAAAAATCTCATCCTGCTATAGCATGGGTCGTGCACAGTGTCTTCAGCTACATACCTTGCACGGGTCGTGCAACTTGACTTTAGTCACATACCTTGCACAGTTTGTGCACAGTGACTTTAGTCACATACCTTGTGTGGGTCGTGCAAAGCACTCCCTATCTCATCACTTCATGTAAACATACCTTTTTTAATACCCTAAGAGATCATAACAACTTCTAGGCCCGTTTTGTAAGCATGACACTACCCAATCATTGGTAGTAAATGGGTCTATAGGAAAAAGTTAGATGAGGAAGCTAACATTACTAGAAATAAATTTAGATTGGTTGCCAAATGGTATAACCAAGAGAAAGACATTAATTATGATGAAACCTTTGCTCTCATAGGAAGATTAGAAGCAATTCGTATTTTACTAGCATATGCATCATGAATTGCAAGCTTTTTCAAATGGATGTTAAAAGTGCTTTTCTAAATGGTTTTATAACGAAGGGATTCTATGTTGAACAACCTCTCGATTTTGAAGATCATGCTTTTCCAAACCATGTCTGTAAGCTTACTAAGGCCTTATATAGATTGCAACAAGCTCCTAGAGCTTGGTATGAAAGACTTAGTGCATTTCTTATAGATAATGGTTTTTCTAAAGAACATGTAGACACAACCCTCTTCATTAAAAAGCATAACCATGACACTCTCATTGTTCAAATTTATGTTGATGATATTATCTTTGGGTTTACTAATGAAAATCTTTGCCAAGAATTTGCTAAGTGTATGATTAGGGAATTTGAGATGAGTATGACAGGAGAACTCAAATTCTTTCTTGGACTTCAAATTAAGCAATGCAAAGATGGCATCTTCATTAACCAATCCAAATACACAGAGTTGATCAAAAAGTTTGGAATGGTTGGTTGCTAGAATGCCAAGACACCAATGAGCACTTCAATAAAATTGGACAAAGATGAAATGGGCAAAGCTATTGATGAAAAGTTTTATAGAGCTATGATCGGCTCTCTTCTTTATTTAACTGCCTCTAAACCTGATATTATGTTTAGTGTATGCTTATGTGCTAGATTTCAATCATGTCCTAAGGAATCACATTTGCATGCCATAAAAGGAATTTTGAAATATCTTCATGGAACTATACATTTAGGCTTATGGTATCCTAGAAACACATCATTCCATATCATTGGTTTTTCATATGCCAATTATGCCGATAGCCTTTTAAATAGAAAAAGCACATCCGTAACTCATCACTTCATCTATGAATGTTTAGTCTCTTGGTTTAGCAAAAAAACAAGTTTCGGTTGCCTTGTATATATGGCAGCGATTTGTTTTTGTACTCAAGTTGTTTGTATGAAACAGCAACTCAAGAACTATGGTAAAGTGATTGATCACATTCCCATCAAATGTGATAACACTAGTGCAATAAGTCTTTCAAAAAAAATCCCATTCAACATTCTAGAAGTAAGCATATTGACATTAGACATCATTTTTTAAGAGATCATGTCCAAAATAGTGATGTTGTGTTTGAATTTATTGACACTAACAATCAATTGGCGGATATCTTTACCAAGTCCCTTAGTGATGAAAGATTTAGTCTTATAAAAAGAGAACTTAGTATGCTTGATGGGAGCACTTTGATCTAAAATTCTTTTAAGCCATGTATTCTCCAACATTTATATATGAAAATGGCAATATGACTTATGTGTTTCTTAATTGATTTGTATACATCTTATTCACTCAATGAATGTTTATATACGTGTGTTGATATTTTGGATCCCTTGAAGATCAATCTAATGGCTTAAAATGTTAAATTATCAGAAATTATCTATGATGATCATCTATGATATGTCACATAAGGAATTTTCATCATTTCTTTCCTTTTTTACCTTTTATATCTTTGGTACATGTGTTTCCCGATCAGGATAATGTCTTGGCCACGACATATGTGTCCCGCTCGTGACTTTTGAAATTTTTTCTTGACCGCTTTAACTTTTGTCTTTCCCACTTGGGATAGCCCTTATCCCATTTGGGAAATTTGAAATTTTACCCAACTGTTACAATTATTTAATATATCGTGCTCGGGAAGATGTAATCCAGTTTAAATTTTTTTACCGTTGACCCTCCTGTCTTGGTCGGGACTGGCACGCTACTAGCTTTTTTGTAACTACCTCTAATGATTTCAATTCTGCAATAACTCCTCTCACACCCCCATAAACGATCATCTTGACCCTTGAACATCTATAAATACCCTCATTCTCTTTTTCTTTCACTCATTTTGCCTTCTGAACACTCTTTCCAAATTTTCTCTCTCAAGATTCCTTGATTCTCTTCACCCAAATCATCTTTCTTCTCTCTCAAATGGCACCAAAAACTGGCACCTCCAAATCAAGAGCCTCCAAATGCAAAGGCATGGCAACCTCTTCCTCAATTTTTTCTTCCTTCCAAGACATCTTCAACATATTCTCCAATGAAGAAAAATTGTGCTACATGCAAATCATCGCAAAGAAATTTATCTCAAACCGCACTTTGGTCCTTAATGATTTTGAGAAATTGGGGGTGAAGGACGAGATTCTCCATACCATTGAAGAAATAGGGTGGACCAACTTTGTCATGCCTATGGAGGATGGGCATGATGAACTCACTATCTAGTTTCTCTCCACTCTTCAAGTAATCAAGGATGCCAACCATCCCCTTAGATACTACAAAATTCGGTTTTGCATGTTTGGCCAACAATAAGAAATGACGAAGCAACAATTTGCGAATGCATTTGGCTATAGAAAGGTTGGTCTTCTTAATCCCTACGGAATGCATCTTTCCTACCATGATGTTTGGCAAAATATCTCTATTGAAAACCACCTTGAAAAGAAATCTAATGTCAAACACATAAAAATACTCACCTATTTCATCCTTCATTGCATAATTACTTTTACCATCACTGCTAGAAGTGAGAGTAATCAGAAGGTTACTCGAGAAGATGTTTTTTACCTTTATGCGATGATTTATCACAAGCCCACTGAGACGGCTCCTCTTTTCCTTGAGAAATTTCTTTCCATGGCCACCACTACAAAAGGTACCATTTCCCTTCATGCCTAAATCACTCACCTTGTAAAACACATTGGCATAATGACGAAGGAAAACACTTCTCTTCTCTCTTCCTCTCGCTCCTAATTTGATAACTTCTTGGACATCAAATACCTCTTGAATTGCAAAGCAATTGCAAGGCCTTACAAAGAGGTGGATCAATTTTTCTATGCCTTTGGAGTGCATAGAACCTAAAAGGCCACCCAAGAGGCTACAAGGAAATGGGCAAGGCTATCTATAGTGAGAGAAGGCTCAAGTGCTCCAAATATCCCTCCTCCACCTATGCATCAACCAAAACATGTCACCTTACAAAGTATTTATGACTTTCAAATGCAATCCTTCAACACCATGAGGGATATGATGCAACATCTCCACTTGGATATTCAAAGTATGCAAGGGCAATTAAATCTAAATGTTTGCACTCATAGCTTTGAAGTGGCTCCTCCATTTGAGGGGGAGCAACCTCTTTAAGAGGTGGAGGAAAAAGAAGAAGAAGAGGAGGAGGAGGATGATGAAGAAGGAGATGCTTAGCTTAGTTTTACATGTCTTTTCTTTCTTTTCTATGTTAGGTATCTTAGATGTGTGGCAAATCATGTTTAGATAGCACACTTCTTATGTAACACATTTTTTCTTTAATAAAATAACTTGATTGCTTGTTTTATTCTCCTTGATGAATGCTTTATGCATTATTTCTTTTTGATCTTGACAAAGGAGGAGAGTAACTATGAAAATTGAAGCAACTATGAAAATTGAAGCAAAAATCAAAGTAATTCTCACATTGATAACTAAGTTCAAAATGTTGACTTTTAACAATCTTGTTTGACTTAGTTATTCTATGAGTAATCTTACTTCAAATGATGTGAAACTCTATATGCACATTTCTTGGTACTTTAATTTAATATATACACTATCAATTTGTTATTTTTGCTTAGTTTGATTATCAAAATCAAAAAGAGGGAGATTGTTGATCTTAGGGTGATTGCTCTTTGTTTTGATCTTGACAATCATATTAAATGTCACTAATACTTTCATTTAGTTTTGTTTTGATAGTGTCTGAAGTTTCAACACATTTGGTCTTGATTTACCTAATGAACAAGTCAAAAATTTCATGTGGACATGTAACTCCCGTTTGAGATAAGAGTTTCCAAACCGGGACCGTTTCCCCGACTAGGAAACATGTGTACAGATTAGGAAAATTTAACCCCTAGACTTCCCAAGGATCCAATCAATCCGGGAAAGTGCATGTACAGACCGGGAAAAGGGAGGCACGACCAGAAAAATCAAAAAGACATGACCGTTGATTGGCGCCCCAACCAAATTGTGCCAAGTCATCTGAGAAGTCAAAATGACCAGCATTGACTGACCAAGGTCCCGACCAGGAAAGGGTGTCCCAACTAGGAGAGACTCAAAGCCAACAGTATAAAGTCCCTTGGAACAGGCAGTATCGAGCAAGTCCCGACTAAGAAACCTTGAGTGCCGACTAGAAAATTCATATAAGAACTAGCCGTTAGAGCCTTTAGCCAACCAGATGTTGCCACTTGCCAAGTTAGGCTATTTTCCGACCAGGAAACCTTCGCAGCAGGCAGCATTAAATGCATTTGTAAGAGAATGTTAGAAAGAGTAATGACACTCATTTGTAACAGCTATTTGGTGGGAAATCAGTATAAATACCCTACCAAGAAACCATTTAATATATCCAACTACTTTGACTATGCCAAAACTCTTGCAAATTGATTTCTCATCTTTCTTTCATTAATTCTTGTAAGGGTTTATATGTTAGCATTAAACACTTGGGTTTATCTTGTAATTGGGTAGGGTGTGAGCCAAATTACAAGAAATTGGTTATTGTATGAGCCATTAAAACACAAGAGAATTTTGAATTGAGTGTTAGCCTTGTGAAAACACCATAGTTGGGAATGAGCTAGGTAAAAGTCCACTTGTAATCTAAAGGTTAGATTAGTGCATACCCAATTGAGATTGGGGAGAGGAGTAGGGTTAGTTAACACCCGAACCTCTATAAAATTCATGTGTCTCTCTCTTCTCTATTTTTTTCATCATCTTTGTGTGCACTAAAATTTTAATTTCTCATCAATTCATCCCCCCCCCCTCTTCTTAGTGATTGCTTGGGCAAAAGTATCAAACAAAACAATAGAGAGAAGAGAAAGAGAAAAAGAAAAAGAAGATGATACAAATATAATCCGCATTCAAAAGAAAAAGAAGATGATACAAATATAATCCGCATTAAGTTGCAAATGCCCATAAGTAAATATATGAATTATTTTGCTATTATATGGAAACAAATTCACCATGTGACTATAGGAAGTTGGACGAACTAATAATCTATAGTTGATTGCTGGTTTCTTATGATCATTTAGCCTTATATCCCCTTTTTACCCACCTTTTCACCCAAACCACATTACAACCCTATAAAGACCTCTAGATATATGTCTTGGCGATATTGTATACGGTGGAGATTGGATTAGAATGCAAACTTATGGAAGTGCTTGTGTTTTAAATAAGGGATTGTTTGAATATTAGCCTAAACACTTGAGAGATTGAGAGACGTGAGAGGACTATGTAGGGGAATTCAGCGCATTTCCTTTTGTTGTGTGCAATTTGACTAGCTTGATAAGATTGCCTGCATCTTTATTTAGAAAGTGTAATATGATGATGCCAATATGTTTTTAATTGCAAGTATGGAATTGGAATTAAGTTTGGGTTAGGTATAATTGCTTTTGGAGCTTACATTCTTAGTATTACGGATGCATTAGTGAAGCTTAGGAAGGTTGATGATCGGGTGAGATGCATAGTGGTTGTTTGCATTTTGCGTCAAGTGTGTTGTCATCTTTCATGCTTAGGAGTTGCTTGGGGACAAGCAAAGGCTAAGTGTGGGGGAATTTGATATGACATTCGTTTATAGTGTTAATTGCATATGTTTGTCGCGCATTTGTTGTTAATTTTCTCTAGATTTAGTTTCTTTTGATTATGTTTTATACTTGTAGAAAGTGGCAAGGAAAGCGGACAATTTCAAGGTTGTTTAGTGTCAAATTGAAGTAAATGAAGGCCGAAGAAGAGACATGGGGAGTTTAGCATCAGATCTGGTCAAGCAACAGTGGCACAGTCATGCAAGGCTGCACGGGAGTGCAGTTTTGGGACATCAGCTATTGTGCATGACCCATGCACCTCAGCATAACCCATACAAAGTAAGGCATAATGATTGAGTGTGCAGAGAGCACGGGCATGAATCTTCTTTAAGGCAATTACTGTGCACGACCCGTGCACCATCACAACCTGCAACTTCCTATTTTTAATTAGAGATCTAATCGTGGATTGTGTGGACCCATGTTTTGCAACTCAATTTCTATTGGTTGGGACTTCCTTTTGATATATAGTTAGTGAATAAATTAGGCACTAAAAAGGATTTTTGGGGAGATTAGATCTTGTTAATTAACTTAGGTATAAAAGGGGGAATTTGAGGGGAAATATAGGTAGACTGATTTTGAATGAAATTCATTCATTCTTTTGAGACTAGGAGACATGGCTAAAGAGAATTTGGAGGGTACTTGACCTAATTGCAGCAATCGAATGGGAATAACTTGGGATTCTTTGCACTTGGGGGTTAAAGCTTGGATCTTTGGACGACGGCAATCAACCGTTCATGGCGATTCCGAGTTTACAAGCTCTAAGGGGTTTTGGATTTCTATTTTCATACTTCTATTGCTATAGTCATGTTTGGTTTGAGCATCGTCATTATCTCTATCATAGTAATAGCCATGTTTGGCTAACTTCTTTGTTAGGTGTTTAGTAGCTACCTAGGATATAATAACTTTCCCTTTAATTGAATAAAATCTAATTCTTTCCATCTTCAATTGTGTATAATTACTTCTAATTGGATGTATGACTGGCCATCTTACATTTGAATTGGAAGGAACATATTAGGGTTTTGTTATTAGACAAACAATCTGTAACTTGACCTAAAAATAGAATTGGACATTAATTACACCATTAGTTTGGGTAGTTAATGATTAAAGCGAGAGCTAATGGAATTGAATCTCATTGTGCTTAATTGAATATGGGAAAGGGATTACAAATTAGGGATGCTTGCCAAACGCCTAATCAGTCTTATTTATTAAATTACAACTTTCATTATCCCTTTCAATTATTTAATTGCTTTTGATTAGTTAGTTAACCTTGAAACCATAAAATCGTGGTTAGAGTGTTTAGGATCATTAAGTTGTATTTATTGGCAATTTAAGGTAATTTAGAATTTAAGCCGAATTATTCCTTATGAGATCGAACTCGGGAGTGAACTTGCCATTCTATGGTGGCTTGTGCACTTGCAAGTATTAAATTTGTTACATTAGTTATACTAAGGAAACTTAGGAGGAGAGGTTTGGCTAACTTAGAATTCTGGGTAAGTAGGTTTTCTCTACTTAAATCTTGAATTTAAGATGAGATTATATCTTCCTTTGCTTTGGATTGTGAAGATTTGCTTAATTTGAAAAGGAAATAGGAACTATAGAATTAATTGAAATTTAATTATGTTAATTACGTTAATTGATGGAAGGAAAAAGTATCCATAATAATAATAAAAAATAAACTTTTAATTTATTTATGGGAGGAATAAGTTATGTATAGAGGCCTTGAGTGATTTGGGTGAAATAGTTAGGATGATCGAAACCAGAAAACGACTTAGATTTAATTAAGCTAAAAATAACCGATAATCAATATTTCGACTAATTTAATTACAGAAAACATTAAAAATAAATTAAATGAAGTAATTAGTTAGTAAATATACCCATAGAGGAAGATTATTGTTCAAATGGTGAAGAGCTAAAGTAAGCCAAGGTAACCACGTAATTTAGACATAATTGGAATCTTAAGATTGATAATCGAAGCATAATAATTTAACTTAATAAAATAAATGAATTATGAGAATTAAATAAATAATAATAATAAATTTTGAATCTAAAATTTTTAATTAATGTGAATGTGACGATTAATTATCAAATAAATTTATGTCAGACATATCGATGCTGGAGGAGTCCAATCATGAGAGGGGCAAGGATTAGTCGATAATATGTTTGCGCGTACTTTATTAGCAATAATCAATATTTTATATTGAAATTACATAATAGTATGCTTATATTTCGTGTTTACTTTTAGTGTTATACTTTGCAAATAATTATATAATTTTATGATTTTGTTTTATTAAATATTTTTCTTATATGGTGCGATCATTTAATATTTGACTTAAATACTAAATTATCACAAAAGAAATTAAGAATTGTGTTTATGAGATGAAAAATTAAAGATAAATGGTACATTATTAAATAAGGTTAATTTGAGAATGAAATTATATAACAAATAGAATGTGAGCCCATCATTAAACTTGGACTAGATTAGGATAGACATATTAGCATGCTAATAGGGTCATAAAGTTTCATTTAGTGTTGTTTTGATAGTGTATAAAGTTTTAAGTCAATAAGATTTCATTTACTTTGTGAACTAATTGATAAAGTCTTCAAGTTGCCTAATTTGCACCTGCGAAGGGAAGCTTTGTAACCTATAAAGGGTTTCCTGATCGGATAAAATTCAGCCACAAGGGTTCTATTATAACGGGTGTCAACTCCATTTTCTTTCTTTCAATCGAGCCTCCAAAGCCCTAGAACCCTAGACACGTTCCCAATTCTTTGAAATTCATCTCCCACATGATTTTTGAAGGTTTATAAGCCTCCAAACACAAGATTTAACACTAAAGATCAAAATTTGAACATAGATCTGAGAGATTTGCTAAGGAAGGAGTTAATGAGAGAAAGCTTGAAGCTTGAGGGAGCCCAAGTTCTTCAACAAAGTTAACCTCGTTTTCCACATTCTAAGGTAAGAAAGCACTTATCCTTATCTCTTTTACTTGATTCATGATAGTATGATATGGTTTACACAAAATAGGTATTCACCCATTTATAAATAGGTTTGTTAGAGTAGGGATTTTGAGTTTCATTGAGGGAAAACTCTCTTTAAGGCTAGATTAAGTTAGGTAACATGTTTTTTATATGATTTAAGTAAGACAAACCTAACTTGAGGTTTTTGAGTTGGGTTCTATGTTTAAAAATGATAATGATGAGGCATAGATTGAAAAATAAGGTTTATATGAGTAAATAAACTCTTGGTTGTTTGGCTAGCATAATTGATCCTTAGGAAACAATTATTATCAAAACATGTATTTGTTGAGCCTTAAAGGGAGGAATAATAGACATAATATGATATGACAAAATGTTGACACATAAATGCATTAAATGGAGATAGAGAGCGTAGTTAAGATATCCATATATATGTATGTATGTGTGAACGTAACCATGGAGTAGGATTGGCATGCTAAAGAGCATTTAAGATACATGATTTAGATATGAACGAACTAGTGGGCATACATTGAATAAAACATGTGTTAAACTCCCAAATTAATGATTTTACATTTATGAATTTGATAATGACTTGAATATGTATGTTTTGTAAGGTTAGTAGCCACATATGTAGTGTGTGGTGGGCCTAGTGCCTATATTGAAATTGTATGAGTTTATGGGTATGCAAACACAATGAAGGCACTTAAGGTGCTTGAAAAGGATGGCCCAAATAGAGTTAAATTCCTTATCTTAGGAAACTTGTAAATTGAATGATGTGATATAAATGCTAAGGTGTTTATTAAATGTGAATGTTAATCCTAGTGGTTTGATTCTTGTAAATGGATCAAATATATGTATGGCTATATTGAAGGCATGGAAATGTGAATTCCTGAGTGTTGTAGACGAATTTGGTGATTGACCAAACATTAGGGCCTTATGTGTGTTTTGGAATGGTTTATACTTGTATGTTTTGCTGAAATTCTTCCATAAACATCTCAAGTGTGATATCATAGTGTTATGGTAGTGACTCTTTTGCCAAATAGAGATAGAAGTGTTCAGAACCAAGTTCACAGCTAGACCAATGTGTTTAGGGCTGTGATATAAGTAGATATTGGTCCTTGATTTTTCACTTTAATTTGTGATATGACAATCAATTGGGAAATGTTTTATGTGTTCATGACTACTATGTGAGACTGGAAATCAAACGTTTGACATGCCTTTTAAGGTCAAACGCTACTAGAGATGGCAATTCAACCCAAACCCATAGGTCCCCACCCCATACTAACCCGAATGGGGTAGGGACAGTATTTATACACCCGGCCCCATGCCCCACGGCATATATATATATATATATATATATATATCGGGGTTCAGATCTGAAAACTGTTTTTCAAATCTATAAAGTTTAAGTTCAGGTCTTTAAGATTTCTTGAGTGTTCCTTGCCTAGAAAGGTTCGAGAAGTAAATCCTTAAGTTTAGAGGCCGTAAAACCCAGGAATTGCTTAGGATTATAGAGAGACCTTAAATTTTCTTTATAAAATCTTTATAGCTATGGACTTCATTTTCTGTAGAACTATATCTTTTAATTCTGCTTCCACCGCTTCCAACGATTATAAGAAGATAGTAAATAGTAAAGAAATTATAATAGAAGATTTTAAAAAAGGAATGGATAATTGGAAAATACCGAAAATTAATAGAGATCAAATATATAAAACTTCTAAATACCAACTCTTTATAACTGATTTTACTATCAAAACTAAAGAATGGGACATACAATTATCCAAATCTTTTGAGACTATCTAGTTACTTAGTCAAAATTCCTTGAAAAAGCACGTAGATAGAAAATATAAATACGTTCATATAGGATTAGTTCAAGTAGGTATTAAACCTCCAACTAAAGAAGGCTTAAATACTTTTATTCTTGTCGTTCTTAAAGATGCTAGATTCACAACTTTTGAAGATTCCTTGTTAAGTTCTGTTGAATCCAGTCTATGTATGGGTCCTATATCTTTTGATTGTTATCCAAACTTTTATGTTTCTTTACATGATATAAATATCTTAAAATCCTTAGTTTTACAAATCAAAACCCATAATTACAAAACGCTTGAAGGTTCTATTCCAGTTGCTTTAATTTTTAGAGTTCTTTATAAAGCCATGATGTCTACCTTTGATACAGGTGCTAAATTCCATAGTAAAAAAGGTGAAACTCTTATTTTACAAACAGATTTTACTAGAGCAAGTGATGTAACACCTAGGAGTATACAATGGAGAGAAATATCTCTTCTAAAAGAATGGATTTTATAAGGAATTACCCGGCTTGAGCCCATTAAACTCCTAAGGCCCAATACCCAATTAAAACAAATAACTCAATACCATGATGGGAGAGTTAGGCTCTCTTTTAATAGAAGATCTACTAGCAGTAGATACTCTGACGAATCTTTCACATCAGAAACTGTAGATTTAGGAAGAATTTCACAACTCCCTTCAATCATTAATGTACCATAAATACCTAGACATTCCACATCCGATATACCTACCTATATCATCCTACAAAATGTAGATTATACCTCAGAAATACCTAGACCTGTTTATATCAACCCAAGGACAAAGAGTTCCTTAACTCAAGTCCAAAATACCTCTGATCAGCCCAAACAAGCTAAACCAAAACAAGAACCAACAAGCTCGACTTTTTCAGCCATAACTGAAAACATAACCATGAAAAAAGAAATTGGTTTTTTAAAAATTTTTCAGATACCAGGAAAAAGGTTCAAGACAAATTTTATGAATTTGTTTGTGAAAATAAAGCTCATATTCTATTTTTTGATTGGTTTGAATGTTATGCTTCACAAAACTCCATAAACTATCCTTTTAAATCAGCTAATATAGTTACTATTAGGAACAAAACCCCTGAATGGGAAACTATTACAGATTCTAGGAAAATCCAGTCCACACATCCACCTTTTCAGGGTATAAAAATATATTTTAGTGATCAGACCGTAAATGTCATTCCTCTCAAAAACCCGAGTAGTGATGACAAAATCAACATAAAAAATATCATTATTCAAAATAACTTTTCAAATACACATCTCAATACCTTAGGAAGATAACTTGATTGTATAGAAAAACATTAAAGGAAACAACCCATAGTTTCTTTAGATCCCCAAACCTCCAAAACTGATTCAAAAATAAAAAGTCTCATTTTCAAACCCTTTCAGATGTCTAAAATTAGTATCAAAAAATTCCAGGACAACAAAATTGAGTTCATCAAAGCCATCTCGGACCAATTAAGCAAAATTGGTCCAAGTACCAGTAGTTCTAACCAACCTACAGATTCCAACCAAATTGGCCTGGAAACTCCGACTTCTAGAATAAATGCAATCAGTCAAGATTCTGATGATAGTAATGCCTCAGGACAATTTCAAAAACCCATCCCTGAAATCAATAGAATGACTTGGAGACAGTCCTCAAATGTCCAAAAATCTTTACAAATAATTCCTGCACCATATATAGATATAATTAAACCAATAGCTCAATCCCATTTCAATGCCTCATCTGTCTATGATTGGAACATAGATGGAATTACTGAATATGGTATTCTTAGTTTTTTTACAGCAAATGACTATGGCTGCCAATGCTTATAAAATCCAAATAGGAACCGAAGACAAGACCATTGCGGAAATTCTTATAGCGAGGTTCTCAGGCCAGCTTAAAGAATGGTGGGATTATTATCTCACCTCACAACAATATGAAGATATCCTAAATTCCATCAAAATAGATGAAACAGGAATGTCTATCCTAGATAAACAAGGAAATCCTTAACATGATGTAGTTGCAACCTTAATTCTAACTGTTTCCCTACACTTCATAGGTGATCCCTCACATCTAAAAGATAAAAATGCCGAACTCATTTCAAACCTTAGATACAAAAAACTTAGTGATTTCCAATGGTACAAAAATACCTTTCTAACTAGATTCATGCTTAGAGAAGACTCCAACCAACCTTTCTGGAAAGAAAATTTCCTTATAGTATTACCAACCTTTTTAGGCGAAAAAGTTAGAAATAAAATTAAGGAAATCTCAGGGCAACAGATCATACCCTATAATGATTTTACTTATGGTGAATTGATTAGTCTCACCCAATAAGAGGGTCTCAAAATTTGTCAAGACTTAGAACTCCAAAAACACCTAAAATAGGAATTAAAATGAACCAAACAAGAGTTAGGTTCTTTTTGTCAACAGTTTGATATCAATACCAATAAACCATCCTCTTGCACAAGGAATTGCAAAAATAAATCCTATAATAATAATAATACAAACCCAAAAGATTCCAAAGCCTACAAAGGAAGAAAATCTTCCAAATTTCGTGATGAGTTTTACAAAAAACCTCATTACAAAAGATCCAAACAACAAAATTCCAAGAAACCAGCATCCACTAGTAAATATAAAGATATTACTTGTTACAAATGTGGCAAAAAGGGTCATACTTCTAAATTCTGCAAAATAAATAAAAAAATTGCATGAAATTCAACTCAATGAAGAAACTATGTCTAGAATCTCCAACTTACTTATAGACTCTTCTGATTTCAAACTAGAAAGTTTCTCTTCTGATTCTAAAAATAGAAAACCCTTATAGATTGATGAGTTAGTTACTAGTTCATCCAATTTTTCAAATAGTGAAACAATAAAACAAATAAATGTCCTTACTAAAGAGCAAGAATTCCTTTTAGATGTTGTCAAATATATAAATGATACCCAGATTCAGAAAGAATATTTAGATAAACTCTTAAATGCCCTTAATCAAGGCAAGGTAGAAAAAACAGAAGAAAAACCTTCTATTCTTCCTAACACATTAAGAGATTAAGGAAGTAAAATTAGAATTGAGAGAACTAAAAGAAAAACAAAAGAGTGATTCCTAAACTCTACAATTACTTCTTTCTAAATCTATACAAAATGATTTTGATTCGGATAATACTTCTAGTAAAGAAGATCGTGATGTTCAGAATATTGAGTCTCTTGAAAAAATTCCAGAATATTTTGTTTTTGTTTTAAGAGAAATTACTTCGAGAAAATATTTTATTAAAATTACCCTTGTTGTTTCAAAAGACTTTAAAATTGATACCATTGCATTGTTTGATACTGGAGCAGATTTAAATTGCATTAAAACTGGTTTAATACCAAAAAATTTCCTTGAAAATACTCATGCAAAACTTTCAGCTGCAAATAATTTTAAGTTAAAAATAGATTTTAAAACTGAATCTTCAATTTTAGTTGATAACATACATCATACTGTGATTCTTGGAACACCTTTTACTAATCTAATTACCCCTTTCAAAGTGAGCGAAAACGAAATTTCTTTTAAATACAATTCTAAAAAATTAAGTTTTCAATTTATTGAAAAACAAAAAACTGGAAGTTTAAAACTTGTGAAGGCCTATTCCATCCATGAAAATACTATTAATGTTTTAATTAAAGGAAAAAGTTTTCATCTTGATAATCTTAAGAAAATTGTCTCTTTTAAATGTTTAGAAAACCAATTAGAAAACCTTGAGATTAAAAGCAAAATTTCAAAATTATAAAGTCTTTTTGAAACATAAATTTGTTCAAATTTTCTAAATGCTTTTTGGGAACGAAAACAACATATTGTTGATCTTCCTTATTAAAAAGATTTTGATGAAAGACAAATTCCGACAAAGGCTCGACCTATTCAGATGAATGCTGAATTAGAGGAACACTATAGAAAAGAAATTCAGGATCTAGAACAAAAAGGTTTGATTTCTAAATCTAGTCTCTTTGGAGTTGTGCTGCCTTTTATGTTAACAAAAATTCTGAAAAAGAAAGAGGTGCTCCTAGCCTTGTTATTAATTCTAAGCCTTTAAATTATGCTTTAAAATGGATCAGATACCCAATTCCCAATACAAAAGATTTATTACAAAAACTCCATTCTGCCTCAATTTTCTCAAAATTCGATATGAAATCAGGTTTTTAGCAAATTCAAATTTCAAAAAATCATCGCTACAAAACTGCTTTCACGATCCCTTTCAGGCAAAATGAATGGAATGTGATGCCTTTTGGTTTTAAAAAATGCCCCTTCATAATTTCAAAGAATTATTAATGATATCTTCAATTAATATTCCAAATTTTGTATTGTTTATATTGATGATGTTTTAATATTCTCTGCTTCTTTAGATGAACACTTTAGACACCTCAAAACCTTTTTCTATGTTACAAAGAAAAATGGTTTAGTAGTTTCTAAATAAAAAATGTCACTTTTTCAAACAAAAATTCATTTTTTGGGTCATATATCACAAGGATTAATAACCCTTATTGAAAGATCTCTTCAGTTTGCTAATAAATTCCCTGATAAAATTCTTGATAAAACACAATTACAAAGGTTTTTAGAAAGCCTTAATTATGTTTTAGATTTATGTCCAAATATCAATAGACTAGCGAAACCTCTTCATAATAGGCTTAAAAAAAATCATGTTTCATGGTCTGATAAACATACTAATATTGTTCATACTATTAAGAAACATGTATTTAATATTCCATGTTTACACATTGCAGATCCCAGTCTTCCAAAAAATGTTGAAACTAATGCTTCTGATATAGGATACAGTAGTATTCTTAAACAGAAGCAAGAGGGGAAAGAGTGTATTGTGCAATATACTTCTGCAAACTAGAATGATACCCAGAAAAATTATTCTACTATTAAAAAAGAAATTTTGAGTATTGTTCTATGCATTCAAAAATTCCAAAGTGATTTATTAAATCAAAAATTTCTTAGAATTTATTGCAAAAGTGCAAAAGATGTTTTACAAAAATATGTTCAAAATCTTGCATCCAAACAAATTTTTGCACAATGACAAGCTATATTAAGTATTTTTTATTTTGATATTGAATATATAAAAGGAGATACAAATTTCATTCCAGATTTTCTAACTAGAGAATTTCTACACTTCATGAGTGATGCCTAGAAAGGCAAAAAATAATGGAAAAGAAATACCCAAAAATTCCCCAGAACACAAATCTTTCTTTGATGTCTTGATAGATGAAGAAGTACGAGATACCCTTCTTCCAAAAATTCCCAAACAAAAATCTCAGCCTTTGCTTCTACCCAGAAAATTGCTGATGAATTCCTTAAACCAGATCCCAAAAATGTTGAATTATTTCAATACCTCATAGAAATGTCGGAGTCATTCAGAAAACAAGTTTGGGAGTCTATTCAGCCAATAATGATCTCTACTAAACAAGAGGACAAAACAAGTTCCTCTCGATTGATCCCCTTTCAGGTAAATTTCTTATGCCCACTTTCAAAATATATGAAAGAAGATTCTTCAAAAACACTTTCACAAAAACAAGTTTCAAATTCCAAAATAATCTTATCTCAAAAATCCCAAAATCCTTCTGATTTTATTCTAAAATATATTTTTCTAAATATTATAAATACTGAAAAGAGTTTCCATAAACCAAATCCCTTTGATACTTTAGAAAAATTCTTTGGAAAAAGATGGTTTTATAAACTAACTGATTTAACAAAAACTCTAATTTTTTATCAAAGAATTTTAGAAATAACAGAATCTGCTTCTTTCAAAAATTTCTTTTATAATGAACAGCAGATTGATCCCGCATATTTCACTTGTAAAATTCACAAGATTATTGCTCCAGGAGATTGGAAATTTGAACTTTCTCAACCTCTCCATTTTCCACAAGCCTTCAAAAATTTACCCTTTTTTGATACCACATATAATTACTAGAATTACCAGCAAGCTTGGTTTAATGCCTTTACAATCCAAAATACCAGAAAAATCTCATACTTGGTTATTCTATTTTGATGCCACTTGTAATCTCTCCTCTTTTCCTTCATGATGGGCAATAGGTGGGATAAGTTTGGCACAAATCTCGAATTCCTAAAGACATGACCTTATATTCTCAAATCCTTTAACCTATTCAAAACTCATTATACACCAAGCCCAGAAGAAAAAAGGCTTTCAGTCCTTTGCCTTTTTCATTCAAGGTTCTATTTGCCTTGGGTCTTTGCTTAGACCTTAGATTATTCTGAACATCTAATTCCTATCATCAGAATGAGATTCAAGATCAAATGATGGGACAAATTCAAAATTCCACAAAGCTTAAATCCCAATGAAGTTCTGATTTGGATTCATGAGCAGAAGAATATTACTTCACAGCAAATTTCTTTCTAGTCAAAAGAACAAACTCAATTCCTTGCTCAGAAATCTCAAATGGTTGCTCAATTAGCTGCAGCAAAAACTCCTGAAGAGATGCAAGCTATTCTTCAAAAATTTGCACCAAGTTCTTCATCATCCAAGGCCTTATCAAATTCAAGACCAGCTATTAATATGGATGATGATGACGATCTTGATTTTCGTCATACTGATTTCTTTAGTAATAGTGGATATTAAAAAATAATAATAAATAAAGCTCAAAAAAGAAAAATCTCATAAAAAAAATTTATCAAGGGTGAGCATAAAAAAATATTTCAGTATTAAAATTTCCGGTGGAGAAGTTAAAAATAGCAGTTAATAATCAAAAATACCCGGTAGAGAAGTTAAATCTACTACTGTAGCAGCACTGTTCAAGATTCCAAAAATGTCCCTGGGTACTATTCAAATTGACTATTTTGCCTTCAAATTGCCTATATAAGAAGGACACCTCTCATTTGTGTGGCATCCAAGCATTTAGAAAACTCTCTCTAGGAGGCTCTGTCTCTCTCTAAAAGCTCTTCTCTTTTTCTTATAAGGATAAACACCAAAACTTGTAAACACCTTTCTTTCATATCTTACCTTGGTTGTTGTATCTAGATTTTCCAAATACTAAGTGAGGTTTTATACTTTTGTAATTTAAATTTCATACTAGTTAAATAAAAATTCTATCTTTTATAATTTTCTATTATATGGCTGGTTCTGCCGTCTAATTTATTTTATGTATTTATTTATTTATTTTATTTACTTATTTATTTATTTAAAGTGGTGCCTTACAAAAGTGTGTGTGTGTGTGTGTATATATATATATATATATATATATATATATATATATATATATATATATATATATTGTTGTTAGATGTTATAAATAGTGTTTACCTGATAGAAATTATTAAATTAATGCACATAATGATTGTAGGAATCATCTTAGACTAATAGTGAATATGTTAATGATTACAATTTCAAAAGTGTATATAATTGCAACCGTCTGGAGATACTACTACTTTTATTTTTTAAAATTATTTTAGCTTTAAAAATGACATAAACAATTAATTTAAATTTTTAGATATAGTGGTTATAATATATTTTGGTGGTTTTTTTTATAGGTGATATTCACTTTGCTAGTTATTTACGGATTGATTAATATTGTTATTTTTATTAGTTAAGTATGAATTATGGAACATTTCGAATTAAAATATTGAATCTTTTATAATTTTTTGCTCTTATTTTAGATTTATTTTGATGTGAATTAAATTAATAATTTAAATAGATATATTAAATATAATTATGTTAAAAAGTATAGTAGGGATATCCAATCCCGTTTAGGACAGGAATGAGGATTAATATTATTTTCCGATAGGAGTATGGGGTAGGGATGAAGTTATAAATTTATAGACGAGGACGGAAAGAGTGAAATCCAACCCCAACCTGCTATGTTGTCACTCCTAAATGCTACCGTAACTCCTTAATGTTCTTAAAGCTCAATACTGTGAAAGGTCAATACTTTAAGGACCAAAGCTCAATACCATGAGAGGACAATGCTTTAAGGATTGAAGTTCAATACCTTGAGAGGTCAATGCTTTAAGGATCGAAGCTCAATACTTAGAGAGGTCAATGCTTCCACCAATAACCAATATAAGCTTAAGCCTCCGAGAGGTCAATGCTTAACCAGGTGATCGACATACGTTTGAGCCTCCGAGAGTTCAATGCATTAATCAACAATCAAAATACATTAGAGCTGCTAGCGGCTAAACTATATTATAGCAATGCCTGTAACCCAGATAGTAGTTCGAGACCTAGAAAATATTGAGCCATTTATATAAGAAGAAAGATATGTAATACATGACTTGTTAAATCATGCTTGATTTGGATTTAATGCAAAATAATAAATATAGTACAGGGTTAATATATTATGAATTACGGTATACTATTATGCTAATCCAATAAGTTGGGTATTTGATCATGTATGTTAATCTTGATTGGTATGACCTCTTGCATAAGGTAATAAATGAAGGCTTCGGTATTGTCACACACACATGATTTGGAAATGATTATATGTTAGATTTGCTATGCCTTTTATGTATGACTAAGCTATGAATAGCTTAGTCTATGAATTTCCATGCACATAGGTCTTCGAGCCAATAAAGAGTAGATGTAGCAATTGACATCAAAGAAGCCAAAACTTTTGCAGAAGAGACCTTGTAGGACCAATTTTGGGTTAGACATGTACATATCATGCATTTATTTTAACATTCATTAAATAGGTTGTAATTAATCATGTTTATTATTTTAAGATCATGTAATATGATGTAATAATGGTTTTACTAGACATAGTTAAGATACAAGAGTAGAAGGCTTGTTATGCCTAAACTAGCATGTGGATTCATGTCAAACAAGTAAACAGGATGCTAGTAACATCTAGCACATGGTAAATCAAATAATCTGGATATGCATGTTTATCTAGAGAGAAAAGTTTTAATTTGAACAGGTTTTAATCACCTAGATTTGTAGCACTCCATATGTATAATGAGATATATTCCTGTTATAAAGGAGAGTGTTACAAAACTAGACTAAAATGGATACGGGATCTACGGCTACTCTAGGCCACTCAGGAACTCTGCTTGAGAAAAAATCATCTCCAAGCCTCTGATGGTGCCACTGTGCCACTCAGGTTATAACCCCTCGAATACATGGGTCTCATTCCCATGACGGCCAACTCTGAGATTAAAGTGGTACTAAAAGCTCCCTCAATGGTATTCCATCTTTCCTAACTCTAGTCCTAGTTAGAGTAATATGGGCACTTCTTTCTCACAATTCTCCATTTGTGTTATAATAGAAAACCATCACATAAATCATAACAAAAAGAATCACATCTCTTAATTTTAATCACAATTTCATTGCATGAGTTATATCACAAATCTTATGCCTTCTCAAGAATAGCTCAATTATTTTATATCATGGCATAACTTAATAAAACATCACGAAATGAGTGCACAGAGGCACACTGCACAAGTGTCGTGGCCTGGCTTACGACTTGCTTAGTTGTGAGTTAGGTAGTGAAGTGACCTATCTCAATCATGCTAATTGAGTCACACCCGTTACCACTTGGAATCACGGCTGTGTCTCTAGAAACAACACTAAAACTGGCACCAAAGTCACATAATTTCCAAAGCACATGCATCATATGGTTCTCCCAAATGGAACCACCCTAACAGCACTCACAATATGCTATATTCAATCCACAATTACACAAATTTCCATTATATATATATATATATGTATCAAATGCGTATTGTACACAAAATCATTTAATGGATTCCTTCCCAATTTGCATTTTATCCAACATGTAATTCACATATAACTTCACAAATTCTTCAATGTCATCTTTTCTATTGCCACAACACAATCTAATCACATGCTATTAGTTACTTAAACCCTCAAGGCATACTCAAACAAGCATTCACATGGCAAAATCATTCATCTTAAGCTTAAGGCACAAGAAGCAATTGAACTTGCCATAATCATATAATTTACGAAATATATCACAACACAATTTAATCACATGCCATTAGTTACTTAAACCCTCAAGGCACACTCAAACAAGCATTCACATGGCAAAATCATTCATCTTAAGCTTAAGGCACAAGAAGCAATTGAACATGCCATAATCATATAATTTACGAAATATATCTTATTATTTATGCATTTTCATTCTCAACTACCCATAATATCATATGTCCCTTATTTTCTCACAGAGGCATAACAAACCTCATTTAACTCACAAAAGTTATTCTTTTTATATCCAAGTTACTAATTTCTTCCACATTAATGATCCTAAGTGTGTTAATCATGCCAAGTAATATCATTTTACCCATTTATACAGATTTTACACTCTTGTGCCTTGTTAATTCATCAATTATACCACATACATGCATTCACACTCATTACAAAAAAAAAAAATAGCTACAAAAGAATGTGGTAGCACTATGATCGTAAAACCTTTAGCGACCACACCATTGCCACATTTTGTGGTGGCAAAATTGTTCGTCACAACTCTATTCTACGACCATAATTGTTTAAGTCGTTGCTATTAGATTGTGGTCACTAAATGGTCTCTTGAGGTCGTTAATAACATAAAAAGGAAGAAAAAAAAGACAAATTGTAGACCACATTACGCCACAACAACCGGTCACTAATAGGTCAATTACGAGGTCAGTTCAGCTACCACTTAGAGTGGTCGTTGAATGTATTTTATATTTAAATAATTTTTATACTAGTTTTTAGCAATTTTATTTTTGATTCCACGACCACAACTAATAATAATAATATATAATGATATTTATTTTTAATTTAATTTTTAATATATATATATATATATATCTTTTAAAATTAATTTATATTAATATTTATTTGATAATATATTATATAAATTTTAATATATTATATTAGTAATTTATCATTTAAATTATATATAAATCTAAAACAAATTATAACCAAATACAATAGATATTAATAGTATTTATAAATTTATAAATCAAGATAGTGGTGACTAATGATGCTCAGAAGGTGGCTGATAGTTGCTTGATGCACCACTTTGAGCAGTAAGTTGGTCAACATATTCTAGCACTTAGCACATTCTCTTCTCCCACTCCTGTCGAGTGGTCTGGACTTTCTATTAAAGAGCACAATGTAACAAGTCATATATGTTTTTATAGACATATATTCTCAAATTGTCCATATTGGGCAATTTAGTGAATTCTCATGATCCAATGAAAAAAAAACCAAATGGATTTCTAAGGCTAAAATTTACCAAAAAGAATATACATTTATTTACATTCATTTTCAAGTTTTTCAATATTTCTATAGTTATAACAAAATTTCGGCAAAGTACCCACTCCCAAAAATAGTCAATTCTAAATTTAGTAATTAGCATGTAAGTTACATATAAAACTGAATCAATCAAATAATCAAACTTATTTCTTAAGCATACCAATCAATTAGGGAAAACTCACATCTCAACCAAATCATTTAATTGCATTCCAGCATCATATTCGTCATAAACTAGAAAGATGACTTAGTATTGATGTTTATTAACAATTAATATTAAAATTTACTAATTATATTTATCAATTACTTACTGTATGAATCTATTGAAATTTCAGTAAAGTTTTCTATGTAAACAGATACTTTCCAATTTTTTTAGTCAATAACCTATGAGTTTCTCAAACAAATAAATCATATCTCAACAAACAAATCACATGCAAGTCACACCATAAATACTTTCTAGCAACACTCATTTCTACAACATACAAACAAACAAACACTCTCAATGTTATTCTTATTACTCTCATACTTCACCAATTTCCACAACATATCCATTACACTTAAAATATGTCCATCATAAATTTCGAAAAAAATATGAAGTAGGAACTTACCTTACATATGAACAATTAATAGCAAAAGTTTTAGATGACAATAGGCGGTGAAACTATCACTCCTATAATACACCAAACAAAAACTAATTTCTTCACATGAGATTAATATAATATTAATTTCTAATTAATCTATTTAAATATCTAGTCAAATCAAAGTACCATAAATTTAATTATATTTTATGATTCTTTGGGGGTGTCTTTCAAGGTATATCTAGTGTTGGTAAATAGGAATGTAATTTGTGAATCCACAAAAAATATATCATATACAGAATTTGTTAGAAAATAACATATGCAAAGTCTATCGGTCTAAACGAAGTGTAGTTGAGGATGTTTTCAACATAGGAGATGTTTGAAATTGATGTTGAGTGTTTTAAAAGTGGTTTTGAATTTTACAAATCAAAATGGTAGTGATTAATGATGCTCGGGAGGTAGCTGATGGCTACTAAATGCACCTCTTTGAGTAGAAAGTTGGTCAACACATTCTAGCACTTGGCGCATTTTCTCCTCCCACTCATGTCTAGTGGTTTGGACTTTCTGTTGAAGAGCAGAATGTAACAAATTATATACGTTTATATATACATGTATTCTCAAATTGTCCACACTGGACAATTCAGTGAATTCTCATAATCCAATGAGAAAAACACCGAATGAATTTCTAATGCTAAAATGTACAAAAAAAATATACTATTTACATTCATTTTCAAGTTTTTCAATATTTCTATAGTTATAACAAAATTTCGGCAAAGCAACCCCCAAAAATAGTTAATTCTAAATTTAGTAATTAGCTTGCAAATTACATATAAAACTAAATCAATCAAATAATCAAACTTATTCCTCAAGCATACCAATCAATTAGGAAAAACTCACATCTCAACAAACTCATTTAATTGCATTCCAGCATCATATTCATCACAAACTAGAAAGATATGACTTAATATTGATATTTATTAACAATTAATATTAAAATTTACTAACTATATTTATTCTATTACTTATTGTATGAATCTATTGAAGTTTCAACAAAATTTTCTCTGTAAATAGACACTTTCCAATTTTTTTAGTCAATAACTTATGAGTTTCTTAAACAAATGAATCACATCTTAACAAAAAAAATCACATGCAAGTCACACCATAAATACCTTATAGCAACTCATTTCTATAACATACAAATAAACAAACACCCTCAATGTCATCCTTATTACTTCCATACTTTACCAATTTTCACAACACATCCATTACACTTAAAATATGTCCAACATAAATTTTGAATAAAATATGAAAGAGGAACTTACCTTACATATAAACAATTACTAGCAAAAGTTTTAGATGATAATAGGCGGTGAAACTATCAGTCCTATAACACACAAAACAAAAACTAATTTCTTTACATGAGATCACATAATAGTAATTTCTAATTAATCTATTTAAATATCTAGTCAAATCAAAGCACCATAAATTTAATTATATTCTATGATTCTTTAGGTGTGTCTTTCAAGGTATATCTAGTGTAGGTAGATAGGAATGTAATTTGTGAATCCACAAAAAATATATCATATTAAGAATCCGTCGGAAAATATCATAAATAAAGTCTATCGGTCTAAATTAAGTGTAGGTGAGGATGTTTTTAACGTAGGGAGTGTTTAAAATTGATATTGAGCGTCCTAAAAATATATTATTAATTTTTTTTAATTGACTGATTTTTTTAATTTTTTATAAACTGTTTTTTCCAAATCTGTTTTTGGAAAAATTATCTATTTATCTGTTTCTACTAAAAGTAGTTTTAAAAAATAAAAAAAATTAAAAATATAAAAAATTTTCTGAAAATCATTTTTTCGAAACTCAATACTAAACAAGAGTCGTAACCAATTTTATTGGTTTATGGTCGGGCATAGTTTTCACACGTCATGACTACTAAAGATAGTTAATTAATACTTTAGTAATTTATACATTTATAACTATATGTTTTGGCCCAATTTTAGGTACCTCAGCTAATTGTGTCGAAGGGAGAGGGTAAATACAAAAGATGATGGTCCCACAAGAATGTTTGATTTTTTTTTTTATATGGAAAACAAAATAAGTAAGTCTGTTTGGGTAGTTCTTGTAGGATATTATTTCTATTTCTTCTGGAAAGTGACAAACTAAACTTAATGTAGACTTAATTTAGTGTATGGTCTAACTTGTTAAAGGGAAATGGACACAATTGCTCCATTTGCTCTCTAATTTAATATTTTTATATCACAAAAAAATTTTAATAAATTTATTTCTTGAGTGAACACATATATTAATTATACATTCAATAGCATTTAATGCCATATGAATATAGGATTTCTTATTTTCCTTATTTTTCTCTTTCTCTAATTTCACTTATTAGTGTCATTTTATCTCTATTATCTTTCCTTTTTTTTTTTTTAAGATATTCTCTTTCATTCATTTTTTTTTTCACTCGTCAATTAATCATTATTCACTCTCTTTAAATTCTCTTTCTTTTTTTCATAAGTTACCTTCTATTCTTTTTTTTCATGAGTCATTATAATTTATATTGCACATTCCAATCAAAGTAAAAATCTTCTATCAATCATTAATAAAAATTGCTTTAATATTAAAAAATTTTGATCTAGGTAGAAATTATGAATAATACACAAACTAAATCTAATCAAAGTAAAAGTCATACAATAGAAAGTATATTCAATTTATATTTATATTTATACTATATATTTTATATATCTATTTTATTTAAAATTATTAATATATTCAATTCTAAATTATTAAATTACAACTAAAAGTATATAAAAAATATATTTAGTATAAGTGAGTTATATATATCAATTATAAAAAATAAAATATATGTAAAGTATATTTACTGTATATATGTTAGGAATAAATTGTATTGCTCAAGGATATGAATAAGATACAATAAAATATTATATTATTTTTTATATGTAACATATATTTAAGATATATATAAATATTATATACTTGTCATATATTTTTTTTTATTGTACAGTTGATAATTATGACACACACACACAAATAGGTATATATATATATAAGAGAAGGAATAAATTAGAGCAAAGTTCTAGAATCTAAAAAAATAGAATGAGATTCTGAAATTTAAAAATTTGTATTTCCGTTTTTTATGCGAATCTTGATGGAAATGGATTTAAAAAACTGTTCACAATATATATATTATATTTGATAAAAAAGATATATATTACATATATTCTATTCATGATTTTTAAATGTACAATTAAAGTGTATTTAAATTTGAGTATATGATATAGTGTATATATACATAAAATATATGTACATATACATAAAGTATATTCAAATTAGAATATAAGATACAACATATATACATATACACATGTAAAATATATGTATATGTATACATAAAAATATATACATATATGTATACAGAATATATATATATATATATATAATATATTAAAAGGACAAGAAGGATAAAAATATTGCAAATGAGATGACACAGAAAAAAGAAAATGATAACAACGGTAACAATGAATGGAAAGACAGAAAAAATATAAATCTGGATTGCAAAAATAATAAGAAACCTAAAACTTGGGAGAAAAATAGGGTATAAATACAAACCATAAATTTGTCATTTATTAAAGGAGAGAGAAAAGAGAGTAAAAATATTTTTTAATTTAATGAAATAGTTTAAAAATCTAAAATTTAAAAGGGCTGTTAACAAGTCTTTTATGAAAATAATGGAGTATGAAGTGTAATTTTCTATTTGTTCAATCAATTCATGATTGGGCTCACCAACATCATCAACACCAATATCAAACTCCTCCCTACTTCTACAATTGTTATATCACTACAACAACCAGTATAATAGGCGACGAATTTTTGGGCAACAATTCAAAAAAGGTCCCAAAATGCATATAATTAGCTACATATTTGAAAAAACGTTCCAACAGAATCTAAAAATTTAGGCGCCCATCAAATTTGTCCGCGGAATATAGAGGGAAAGAATTTGGGACGTTTTCTCAATTATAGGGGAGTAATTTAATATGTCAGAAAATATTTAATCTTTAAGGACGTTATTTATTGTAGCCAAACCAAATAATTAATTTGGGATGATTTTATTTCGTCACTTTTAATTATTTATATATTAAAATATTTATTTTTATATCTTTAGGGACGAAATATAGTATGCGCCTAAGTGATTAAAAAAAGATAAAACTTCATCTGAAAAAGAATATAAAATTTCATATACTGCGTTTTTTTGTTATCTCATTTTCTCATCTACTCCCTTTTTCCCAAAACCTAAAATCACAATTTTCATTCCAGATATTGCAATTTTTAGTCGATTTCCTCCATAAAATCTATTAGATTTTAATTTCTTCCTTGATTCCTCCATAAAATCCGTGAACCCTAGCCACCTCTCCTCTCGCTCTTCTTATTCTTATCTCCGTCCTCTCAATTCTGCCCTCTGCTACTACAACTCTCATCAATGGTGCGTATTTGGTTAGGGTTTCTTTTTTCCCCCCCGATAGTTCCGAGATTTTATTGTTTGTTTTTTTGCACTTTTTCTTGTAGGCTTTACCAAATCAACTAAATGTGGATTATCCTAGCTGCAAGCTCATGATTGTTGGTGATCGAGACACTTTTTTTTTTTCCTTCTTTACCAAATCTTATCCTTTGGTTTCTCTTTGCTTTTAACTCTCGACATTTCTTCTCTTCAATCGCTCTTTATTGCCTTGGAAAACGAAGATCTCAATTTTGATCTCTTTTTCTTTTTATTCAGAAAAAAATTAATTCAGGTAAGCATAAATGTCCAAATGATTTTAATTTTACGAGTTTCTTTTCAGGTAATTTCTCAGCTGCAGAGCAATAGTCGTGGTCAGCGAGAGAGGCGCCTGAGAATTTGGTACCAGCAACGGAAACTTTTTTCTTTTGAAGATAGCAACTGAAACTGTTACTTTACTAATTTCTCATGTTTCTTGCTTATTGCCAAAATGCTTTCCTTTTTCTTTAATTCATGAACTGTGAATTAACTTCTTGAGAAGATTGAATTTTAAAGATACTTCTCTTAGATTTCTAACTTGGCCCACAAAAGAAAACGCAGTACTAAAATTTCACAAGAATCCTCTTGTTTTTTTAGTAATAACAATGATAGCAACAAGGTAAAAATCTGGATTGCTTAATCATACAAAGTCGTCTATGTGTGTGTGTTTTTTGTCTCTTAGCTGTTTTGGATTTCTTGCTGAGTCCCCATCCCTTTGTTGTTGCAGATGCTGCATATAGGAACATGATTTCAAGAAATTACTTTATTTTTAAAATTTTTATCTTTAATTTATGCTTATGATTATCAATGGATGAAAAACTAAGTAGTGTAAAAATTCAGAAATTTGTAGTAGGAAAATATTTAGGCACAATTATTATATTACACTACATAAATTAATCACAAATATGTTCGCTAAAGCAGTAATATGTAACTCCAGCTGTTCAAAAGCTCAAGTGGGTCATTCCTTTATATATATACACATGATGTTAGCATGAATTAGTCCATGTATGATTCCATTGAAAGACTATTTGCATCAGATAGAAAAGAAAAAGGCAAGAAGAGAAAAAGAGATAGATAGATTGAAAGATAACTGTTGAATAGATTGATGGTGTTTATACATATAGCTGAGAAGCATATCAACCAAGACTAATGAGAATTAGAATGTACTGACATTTATTCTGCCAAATGTGTTGATTAGTTTAGTAGTGGGATTACAATTACATTATGTAGGAGTAGGATTATCAGAAACTGAAAAATGGGTGATTAATATGAGAGTAAAGAGAAGTAAAAGTAAGTTAACTAACAAATCTTGACTATTAACTAATTCTCTTTTTCTTCTATGTCAATCTTTTGGATGTGAACTAATTCTGTATCACATCTTTTAGCTGTTAACAAATCTTGACTGTTAACTAATTTTCAACTTGTATATATGAGAAACACATTATTCATTTACACTATTCAATCCCATATATTTAAAATGGTAATCTGCAATCTTGCTCTGTCTATTTCTCTCAGTTTCCTCTACTATACAAGCCCTTTTTTTTCTATATCCTTTGACTTGGTCTTCTTGCAGAATTTTATTCTATTTTAGTAACATAATATATACCTAATTAATTCAATGTATAACGGAAGCATGAACTTTAAGTAGAAGGCCATGCTAGAGTGTAGTGTTTTCTTTTCATTCACAATGGCAACACACATTTTTCAGGGTCAGAGCAGTTTTGAAGATTTTAGGAGGCTGTAGGTTAATTGATGGGAAAGCTTTGCATGAATTTTTGATAACTTGTGAGTCTAAGGTACTGATGTTTCATCTTTTTAAATTTCAACACATAGATTGTGATCTGATTTCAAGTTATCTAACATAGTCAATTATTTCCCAAGCATATTTCTGACAATTTCAATGGATTGCTTTTGGCATTCATTTGATTGGCTGCTTTTATAAGTACTTTGTCCATTTCACAATGAATAGATATTATAATCATATTCTTAAATCTTAACAACTCTAAACCTATCCATATGTTGTGTACCTACTATATAAAATTGCACTTTCCCATCCTACTTTTGATGTAAAAATGCAGGCCAAATAGAGTGAAAATAAAATGCTTCCCTACATTTGACTTAGCTTCAACAAGGTAAATTATTGTGTTTTTGTTGTCTATTTGAGCTCATTTAGATTCTTTATTGGTGTAATTGAGCTTGATTGAATTCACTACTTATCTAATTTTAGTTCATTTTCAGCTCTGTGTCTCTGTTTTTTTATCCTCTGAAATTATATCCATTACATTTGTTGTTCACTTGACTATGATATGGCAAATGATCTGAAAAATTCATTTAGCTGGCTCTTTTCCTGTTAGCACCATGAGGTTTGGCAAGGATTTCTGTCAATTTTCATAGAACATTTTCCTTGTCTGTTTGTTGCACTTGGTTTATTTGCTATTCAGCATCCAATATGGTGATTGGTTCCTTGCAGGTGAGTGTTCATGCAGCCTACTTACTTGCAAAACTTCGTTAAGTCAACATTCAGTGCAATGACTGCAAAAAAGTTAAGGTTCAGTCATTACTCTTATATTTTACTAATATAGTCAAGAGTTTGCATTCTAATCATTTGTGCTATGCCTTAGGTATAATACTCTTTCTGCTTGTTCATCTAGAATATTTGTAGTTGGAATCAAAAGCTTTGAGTACTCACAGTTGAAAATCAACTAGGCAACATTAAGGACTAAGTAGCTAATGGTCTTTTTAGCGTGAGATTTAATTTTGAAAAGATGTTGTATCTTGACACATGAATCTGCTCCTTAACTGAATATGCATTTCTTTTGTTCAAATTTGTGCTTGATGAGTGGTAGATCAGCTTTTATGGTTTTTTTTCTTTTTGTCTTTTTGCTTTTGGATCCATATGCAGGTGGTACACTTGTAGTTTCTGGTGATGTCCGCTATTTCTCAGAGGATGCCATTAAGGTATCTCATACAAAAGCATGAATGTACTGCTATCTGAAGCTATGATTATTCAATAAGGCTTGGAGGTTTGATTTATTTCTTTATCCTCAATTAGGAGTTTCTTTCCTTCTGTTTATTTTTTTGTCTAAGAATTGCTGATCATGTGTAGTTAAGTCAAATTGATGGAGATTGAAATGAGCACCTTTCTTTGCACTAATTCCACTATTCGTAACTCTTTAAGATCTTTAGTGCTAGAATATAATTGCCAATTAGAATTAAAGGCCCTTTTGCAATTAATTCTCTATGAATTTTCATTTTCTCATTTTGGTAGATGTGTTAAATTCTTTGCAGTGGATAATTGTAGTAGATCTGTTCATCCACCATCAAATGGTTTATGATTCTTTCTGAAAACCGAAGGATACTTCTTAGCAATATTCGTTGTCCTTGGCTTCTTTCTTGAGTTTTAATTTATGCTTGTTCCATATTGTCTTGATTTAACTTGATTGTTGTTTTTTGTTATAATGTACCAGGTTTTGGAAGATCTCTACAAAATACAAATAATGATGGAAGAAGTAAACGAAAGATATGCACTTTTTGCGCTTTTGCAGCTTTAGAGATCTAAAACTTCATAAATCAATTACTTGTATTTTTATTAGTAGACAAATGATCTTTGTACTTTTTATAGATCAAATTAGAACAAATTATACTTAATTATATTTTAATTAGAACAATTTTTTATGTGCCACCTTTATTTTGATGAATTTTAAATATATTTTGTATATATGGATGAAAAGTAAAAAATAACATAATAATTTAGGAAATTCAATATATAAAAAATAAAATTTAAAACGGCAAAAAAATATAAAAATTCTCACAAAAGAGTAAAAAACGTTGCTAAAAACACCCATATTTTAGGACTTTGGCGACATATCAAAATGTCCCAAATAATATAAAGAAGCGTCGCTTCATAAAACGTCCCAAAATGAATTAC
>CATIWF010016965.1:12500-23877 GCA_949630135.1 Balakata baccata | reverse complement strand
AGCAAATGAAATGTTTATATGATTTAATATTATTTATATTCATATGATATTGATAAATAGAATGACATGCAAAATGTGTATGAATGATAATTACTACTTGTAATTGTAGTAATTGTGACTGACTTAGTGCTTTAGAAAGCTTTTGATAATTATTCTCATTGAGTTGCAACTCATTAAATTGCATCATCTTTCAGGCAAAGAAGAGTAATTAGCTCATTTTGGAGGTGCATACCATATAGAGGACATGAATCACAGGTCACCGGCCGAGCCTCACTAATCTCTCTCCTTGCATTGCACATATGTATAGAAACATGACATTTGTAATTTGGGTTGTCTATCCGCATATGTATAAATTAGTAAATATGTAATAGTGTGTATATGTGCTGCTTAGCTGTCAAATGTTGCAAAGTGATAATGTTATATGATTCAAAAAAAAAAATATCCCTCATTATAAACAAGACTATGTCCTATTCTATGCTATATACGACAACATGATATAAGTATAAGTGATATCCATAGGTATAAGGTGTTACAACACATGCACTGCTAGCCTTGCCATAGGCCTGCACATGCCCGTGACCCCCCGATCGAATTTTTCCAAAATTTTCCTGTGATCCCATCATGATCCAACTCTAAATAATTCTATCATAATTTTGGATCTCATCCAAGGCCATTTTATTTATTGTTCACACTTCCAATGCATGTCACCCATTAGGTTTCCGGTTGTGTTGGCCATTCAAATGAACAATTAATTCGAGCAAGTCATAAATAGTATCTAGCAATACATCAAGACCCCCAATTGATCGGAAAATCAGTAGTTTGACAATGAACCTTTCCATTGACAACAATATGTGCAATTCGTCGTTTCACCATCCTATACCCCACTCAGTTCAGAGCATAGACTATGTGTCAGCTCTCATTAGACTGACTACGTCACACCTAGCCCAAGTGATGTTAGATCTTATCACTGAGACTCATTACTCTATTAGATATGTCGTTGAAGGCTATCTTTATGACATTTCCATTCCAGCCAAAGATTTCCGAGTAATGATCCCGACAAGAGGCCATAGGTATACACACCCTCTATCAGGAGTGGTGAAACTTTTATTGGCTACCCAATTACCTCAAGCTATACCCAATCATCACCCTATGAGTAACCTCTATGAGGCACCAAGGAATGGAGTCAAAGCACATAATCAGTATCCAAGATATCTTCGAGTACCTCAAGTCTAAGAATACTTGCACTATTGCTATGATGAGATTATCTTTGACATTTGAATAGATAATCCTTACGATCGCCTTATAGTAGGTTATTCAATGTACTTGACTACTATTAGCAAACATCCACACGTTAACTTTGAACATTTTATGCTCACAGCATATGAGATCTACTGCTTGATCCAATCAAGGAGTATAACATGTGCTAGACTATTTGAATTAACAATGTCCTGTCTTGTTGATTCTATGACTAGGGATAATTTAGATACTAACATAATTACATATAGTAGGAATCTCATTATCATTATCCCATCATGATTTCTTTCATGCTATGTTTCATATCATGGACTTTTATTAATTAGTTTAAGATCTATATCAATTCATATGCTAATGAATACTAATATGATGAAAGAATGCCTTTATGAATGTGTACACTAAGTGCCTAAGGCGATTGCCATTTGGGCATATCTTTAACACATTAGTTCTAGCATCAAATTTTCCAAGATTATTCTTGGTATTCAATATAATGCACTTGCATCAAAATACTCTTAGATATAAAATCTTAGGTTTTTTACCATTCCTTAACTGATAAGGAGTTTTGTTTAATAAAGGTCTTATGAAAACTCTATTTGAAATGTAGCTTGCTGTAATAACAGCTTCGACCCAAAAGTACTTAGGAAGATTATACTCATTAAGCATAATTCTAGTCATCTCAACCAATGTCTTATTCTTACTTTTAACAACCCTAGTTTGTTGAAATGTTCTTTGGGAAGAAAAGTTATGATTAATGCCCCTTTTCAAAATAAAACAACTTAAAAGAATCATTTTCAAATTCTTTCCATGATCACTCCTAATAGATGAGATCTTAAAACCTTTTTCATTTTGAATACATTTTGGAAGAATTTTAAAAGCATTAAAACTATCATCCTTATGAGCAAGAAAGGATACCCAAGTAAATCTAGAGTAATAATCCACACTCATATATGCAGAATTCATTCCACTAAGACTAGCAACTCTACAAGGTCTAAACAAATCTATATACAATAATTAAAGGGGTCTAGTAGTACTTATCTCATTCTTTGGTTTGAAGGAGCTTCTTAATTGTTTTCCCATTTAACATACTCCACAAACCTTGTCCTTTCAGAATTTGACCTTGGGTAATCGAAAGACTAGTTCATCCTTGCTTAGATCTCCAATGAGCTCTATACTAGCATGTCTAAGCCTTCTATGCCAAATCCATGTGTCATCCTTAATGGCTATAAAACACTCAACACCTTGATTAGTCAATAAGGTTAGATCAATTATATATACATTGTTAACCCTTTTACCATTAAAAATAGTTTCACTATCCAAAATTTGGGTTACAAAGCATTTTGAGTTCCAAAGTTACACTATGTCCCTTACACACAATTGACTAACACTAAGTAAATTGTGTTTCAAACCATTAACTAAAAGAACATCCTCAATGAGAGTTAAGCCTTTCTTAACAACTTATCCAATGCCAATAATCTTACCTTTGGCATTGTCTCCAAAAGTTACTTTGCCACCTTTCTTCATCTCTAAATGAGTGAATAGGTTGGCATTTCTAGTCATATGCCTTGAACATCCACTATCTAGATACCACTTGTGTCTGTTCGTAGTAGATTTCAAGTATACCTAAAAATGTAGAAATCATTCAAGTTTAGATACCCAAATGTGCTTGGGTCCTTGGGGGTTAGCATTGGAAGAATACAAATGAGCCTTCCATATCAAACATCTCATATTAATATGTCCATGTGCACTATAATAATGGCATATATTCCTTTGAAAATCATGAGAACTACGTGAAGGGGTATGATGATGTCTCCTAGGACGAGGTCCTATATTGCCTTTGGCTCTTGGGCCATTGGCTTTATTGCTATTGAACCTTTTAGGTCCTTTGGCTCTCAAACTAGGTTCATTGTAAGTCTTAGTGATAGGCACACTTAGACTTTAAGATTTTGAGGAACTAACATGCCACATGCCAAATCCAATTCCATTTTTAGATTGAGAAGGGGTGGAATTAATAGCAATCATCCCATCAAGGATTTCTTTCCCCTTATTGAATCTAGAAATGAAATTCTTGAGAGTACTTACTTCCTTTTCAAATGATGCATTCTTCTCAACAAGTTTGGAATGATCATTTAAAACCTTTTACTTAGTCGAATTGCACTTATCTAAAGATTTAGTTAGCTCTTCAATAGAAGTTCTTGATTTCTCAATTTCTCCTTCTAGAGTTTTGACTACCTCTTTAAGTGAATTAATTCTAGAAGAATATTTTTGACATTTATGCATAAGTTTTTCAATAACATGAATCATGTCATCATCACTAGGAATAAGATCAAGTTCTTAAGTTACCTCATTGGTGGAAGGCTCTTTAATTTCTATGAAGCAAAGGATGGCAATTTCATCACCCGATTCTCCATCGTTAGAGTCACTAGAGTCATCCTATGTTATTTTGAAGCCTTTCTTCTTCTCCTTCTTGTCCTTCTTGTAGGACTTCTTCAATCTTGAGTACTCCAATTTAATATTTGACCGGGCTTGTTGCACTCATAGAAAATAAGATGATATTTCTTACTTGTGTCTTACTTCTTAAGGGCCTTCTCCCTCTTTTTCTTCATTATGAGATTCTTGACTTTTCTAGAGATCATAGCCAAGTCATTATCACTTGAATCACTCTCACTTGCCTCCTTGCTAGCCTTAAGAGTAATTCCCTTATCTTTCTTTGTCTTCTCACCTTGATTCATTTGAGCATTTTGATCTGATGAGTGAGGACCTTTCCCAATAACTCATCCGTAGGAAGCTTTGAAAGATAATTGGATTCTTCAATTCAGGAAATTCTAGCTTCCTATTACCTTTGAGGTAAGCTTACAAGGATCTGATTGTTGATTTCTTTAAGAGAGTAATTCTTACTAAGCCTTCTTATGGAATTTGTAACATCTAACGATTTAGGTCCTGGTCACAAGTGGCTTTAATCAGGTGTCCTGGTTCTATTGGTGTTTAAATTCAAACCCATGGAAAAACCACAAATAATAAGGGAAAACAAGTGGGGATATTAGTATATCAGAATTAAAAGACTAGTGGAATAATTAGAAAAAATTTAAAATCATCCTAAGGACAAAATTAGTATTATCGAAATTATTAGGGGAAATTTTGTAAGAATTAGGGAATCATGTGATGGAAGTGGAATTTTCCATAATTAAAATTTAATCAAGATTAATTAAGTTAATGTACTAATAAGAAGAGAGAGTAAACTAATTAGTGGGACCCACAAACCCTAACTGTAATATAAAAGTCAAAATTGGTGGCATTTTCTTCACTTATCCAAAAAAGTCATCTTCTTCCTTTCCTCCCCTCTGTGGTCGGCCATACCCTTCCCTCTCACCCTCCATTTTTGTGTCATCTAAGCTTCTAATAGGGTGGAAAAGGAAGAATTAGAGAGAGATAAACCAAGTAATTAGGGTGTTTCCACCATAAAAGAGAGCTAGAGAGAAAGAAGGAAAGAAGAATAAAAGGGAAAAAGAAAGAGAAAGAAGAGGAGATTTCGCCAAGCTTGGAGATCCATTTAGGTGAGTTTATTCTTCTCAAATTCAATCATTTTCTACCTATTTGAGATCCTTTTGGATGGTTGATGTGCTTGGAATTGTTAGATTAAGGTTTGTGTTGAGAAGTGTTTGTATGTTGGGGAAATAATAAAATTGAGCCTTATATAGCTAAAAATAATGAATTTGTGGCTTGAAATATAAGGAAATAGGACTTATAAAGAGTGATATGGGGCTCTCTAATGGAGGAGAATTGGAGAGGAGAATGTTTAGAAGTGTTTAATAGTGATTATGAAACTTGAAGATGATGGATGTGAAAGAAAAGGGCATGATATAAATAGGGCTGTTTTGTTGGTGTTAAATGGAGGGAATGACTTTGGATTAAAATGAACATAAATAAGGTAATAAAAGGAGGAAATGAAGATATAGAAGGAGGTAGATACTCATTAAGAACACTAGCTATAATTCATGCATAAGCATTAGTTATATGTATGGCATTGAATGAAATTTTGCTTGTTTTGTTAAGGCCAAACAAGTGCGCGGAGGAGTGCCCATCAAGAGGTGGACAAAGGAAAGGAAAAGGCCACCTAAAAGGGAAGCAAGGAGAAAGTTTGGGGCTTCTTAAGTGCTTCTAAAACAAAAATCTTGCATGCCATTAAATTGTGAAATTGTATGTGATATTTATTATGTATGTGGTTTAAAAATGCTTTCTGTGGTAAATTGTTGTCTTTTGAGTTTTGTGCGAAATTGGTGTGAAATATTATGTATTATGAAGTTATTTATGATCTGAAAATTTTAGACATAACCATGAATATATAAAGTCATGAAATTAATTAATTTGTATCTAATAAGTGCCTCGTCACACATGCATTGGAATAGTATCGACTAATTTGACCATAAGTTAGATTATAGAAATTGGATTGCGATGAAACTAATTGGATATGAAAGTTAACATATTGTACTAAAAATGTTATGAAGAATATAAGTAGTAATTTGGATTATAACTAGGTCAAAAATGCTTTATAAAATCTCGGATTTTGAGGAACTATAAAAGTCTTGAGCAAAATTTGGTTGAACACCTTATAGTAAATTGGCCATAACTTTTGATAAAAAATTTGAATTCTTTTTATTTTTTTTTTCAAATTCAAGATAAAACAATAGGATAAAAGTTCATAGAATACTACAAGATCATAATCAAATTAGAAATAGGCCAAAATTAGGGTCCAAGCTCAGGGCTGAAATCTGCCATGTAAATGGAAATGGCATTTTTGGATTTGTCATGTGGTATGAAGTGCATTTGGGTTGAATGTTGAAATTTTTTTAATTTTATTGTTACATATGAGACATATAATATATTGTTATGTGATATTTGTAATTTTATAGTCAATAAATAAAAATATTTGTGAGTAGTAGTAAAAGGAATTAATAATGCAATAATAAAGGAAATGACAACAATAATGTCAAAGCCCAAGTTCACCTAATCTAGAACTAGAATAGATGATAGTTTGGAAAATATATGCAATAAAATATTATTAAAGCCGATAATGACATTATTAGAAAGAAAGCCGGTAATGACATTTTCATAAAACCAATAAAGACATTATTTAAAAAGTTTGTAATTGCATTATTTAAATGCTGGTAAGATACTATTAAAAAGTAGTGAATGGCAACCCTATATGCCTATTAATGAGTTCAGATATGGGTGTTATGTGCTTGATTAAAATAAACAATTATAAAAAAAATGAATGAAAATGATAATAATTGCTTTGAATAAAATTTAGTTAGATTTTTTAATATATGATTATGCTATTGAATTGTTTATTAAATGATGAACCTGTGGCTGTAAAATGATGAATCTATAAGTTTTGATTGGTAAATTTATGAATTAAAGATGATGAATCTGTAATATGTGTGGCATGAATATTTGAATTTATGAATTTGTAAGTAACATTTTTATCCTATGAAGCACCACTGAGCTATTAGCTTAGCGTGGGTAAATTTTCCTTGTGCAAGTTTAAAAAATTTGGAACATTAGAATAACTGTTTGAAGAAGAAGGAAATCTAGACAGATAGTAGCTTAAAGCTCCAAATTAATTTTGATATATTTTGATAAAACATTGTAATATATTATCAAAGATTTTCTCATGTAGTGTATATAAATAGAGCATGTAAGTACAGTACAAAGTATAATATTCTGGTATAGAAATATATATTTTATTTCAAGATACAAAATAATGTTTTTTTTGTAGGTATTAATTATTTATTTAATTGGATATATGTGTAAATATAAAAAAATAATATTAAAAGTGGGATTAAAAAAAAACCCAAGTATTTTAATTAATACAGTTAAACGGGTAAATGTTACTTACCTTATTAATTTAGAGTGGGGTAAGGGGGTGTTACAAAATTGATGAGTTTGATAAGCCTACTATGCATGTCACTCGTGTTCTCATTAGGCTTCATATCAAACAATTCATACTCCCAACAAATCATATGTAGCTTCTTATGTCTTACTTGATTTGTTCTTAAAGCATTCCGAATTTCCTTAGCTGAACTTATATGCTCAATCTCATTATATTCTTCTCTACTCAAAGCATAATAAAGAATGTTGATAGCCTTCTTATTTCTCAAATTGGCTTCAATTTGTTCTTTGGTCCATTTGCTTCTTAGAATAAGCTCTTCTGTTCCATCTTCATTCTTTTCCATAGGTTGAGTCCATCCTTCTTTAGTGATATCCTAAAGGTTGACGCCTTCACTATCCAAGAACATCTCCATCTTGTTCCTCCAATAGGTATAATCGGATCCATAAAAGAATGGAGGTATTGTGTAGCTTGGTCTATGAACATTGGGAACTTGAATTGTGGAGGCCATGATCTTTACTCCTAGATGATTAAATTTTCACTAGAGAAAACCTTGCTCTGATGCCAAATGAAATACCACAAGTGCGAGAGGAGAAGAGAAAAAGGGGAGGGGGGGAGGGGGTGGAGGGGCCGTGGAATTGGGATTTTTGAATGGAATGAAAAATTTATGCAATTAAGTGTAAGAGAACACAAAAGATTTATACAGGTTTGACTCTCTTAGCCTACTCCTCTCTCCAATGTTAGATGAATGTTTCAATCCATTAATAGTCTACTTCAAGGTGGAAATTAAACCTTTAAAATTTTAAACAAGATACTCAATGTTTACACACAAACCCTTACAAGTATTTCAATCCCTAGTACACTCAATCTCATTATTGAGCCATTGATTGCAAGAAAGATATTAGTCAACAACCCAAATAACTCAAGAACACTTGAGCTCTTGGAGAAATACGATGTAGAAGTAAGTGAGAGAAAGAGAGGTAGCTGAAAAATTAATGCATAGTAATGATTTGAAGTAATTTACACTTAATCATTTGTTCTCTTACCCCATACAATCATAAATATGAAGTATTTATAAACCCTCAAGGTATTGTAGCCGTTGGGGTTGCACATATTGCTTTTATAGCTATTGAACTACCTCATTAATGATGTATGTGCCCAGATTCATGATCATGACACTTCTATTTAGGGTTGTGAAACATTTTAGCTCTTGAAAAAGTAGTTTTCCGCTCAATTATCATGGTTATGAATGAAACTTTCAGGGTTATTAAGGGTACTTTCACGACCGTGAAAAATGGCTTAGTGGTGAATTCTAGTTATGAAGGCTTCTGGATCAATTTGCTTGTTTTAGATAAAGTTTTCATGGTCATGACAAAATCTTTCACGGTCATGAACTTTTTCTTGGTCATGACATAACATTTCACGGTCATGACACTTTTTATGGTCATGAAGCTTGGTGGTGAAGCCATTCTTTTCATGCCATTTATGATCCAATATTATTTTCCAAACCTCTTTAAGTGTATGACTTGATTAGAATTTTCCTATTTAAAGCTTAAACACTTGAAATAATAAAATCTCATTGCATAATTATTTATGATCATCAAAATGATGGAAATACCCCTCAAGGTTCAATAATGTTGATTAGTATTCTTTATGCATCTGGTACATTATGCAATGGTATTTAGATATTTGATATGTCAAGTCCAATTCTAAATATTAATGACAATAATAAAAGATTAAAACACGATAATCTAAAATCATCTTATTTGTGGCATTGTCGCCTCGGCCATATTATTGAGAGGCGCATGACTAAGCTACATAAGGATGGTAGCTTCGTGTCATTTGATTCGTGTCATTTGAAGATAAATCATATGACACATGTGAATCTTACTTATTAGGTAAGATGACAAAATTACCTTTTAGTGGAAAGGGTGAACGTGCTAAAGGACAATTAGAACTAATACATATATAGGTGTATATGGGCTAATGTCAATGCATGCCAGAGGTGGTTTTATCTACTTCATTACCTTTGTCGATGATTATTCACGATATGGGTACTAGTATCTTATGAGATATAAATCTGAATCTTTTGAAAAGTTCAACGAATTTAGAAATGTAGTAGAGAAATAGCTTAGCAAGAGTATTAAAACACTAAGATCATATTGAGGTAGTGAATACTTAGGCCAAGAGTTTCAAGATTATCTTAGGGGATATTATTCTGATGGACTCCACCTTACATGCCACAATACAACAATGTGGTTGAAATGAGAAACCGAACCTTGTTGGACATGGTAAGGTCAATGATAGATTTAGCAAATCTACCCAAATCCTTTTAGGGCCATGCACTTAAGACTACTGTTTATGTTTTAAACAGAGTCACATCAAAGTTAATTGATATTACTTCATATGAGATATGGACTAATAAGAATTCCTCACTTTCACATATGAAAGTATAAGGTTGTTCGACTTATGTGAAGCAAATTATGTCATATAAGCTTGATGCTAAATCTAACAAGTGTCTATTTATAGGATATCCTAAAAAACGATTGGATACCAATTCCACAATACTTTAGAACAAAAGGTGTTTGTTTCAAAGTATGCTACTTTCATAGAGAAAGAGTTTCTTCTAGGAAGAAATAGTGGGAGAAAAATTGAACTTGAAGAAGTTCAAGATGCTCAAGTAGATGCAGATCAACTGCCTGAACTTGAAGCTTATACTCATATGGACGTAGTAGCAACTACACCTTCTAATACATAAGATCTTTGTAGAACAAGTAGGGTATGTACTGTTCCAAAGAGGTACAAATTTCTTATTAGTGAACATAAAGATGTATTGCTCATAGAAGATGATGAGCCTACTACCTATGATGAGGTTTTAAATAATTCAAACTCTAGCAATGATACGAAAAATGGATTCCATGTCTGAAAACCAAGAATGGACTTTGGTTGATTCATTTGAAAGGATAAATTCCATTGGATGCAATTGGGTTTTCAAGAAGAAAATCGGCATGGAGGGTAATGTCATTACTTGTAAAGCTAGGCTAGTAGTTAAGGGATATTATGAAAGATAAGGAATTGACTATGATGAGACCTTCAGCCCCGTAGCCATGCTTAAATCCATTACAATACTCCTAGCTATTGCTGCTCATTATGACTATGAGATTTGACTAATGGATGTGAAGATGACTTTTCTTAATGGAAACCTTACTGAGCATGTGTACATGACACAACTAGAGGGCATTGCATCCAAAGATGGTGAAAAGGTTTGCAAGCTTCAAAGATCCATTTATAGATTGAAGCAGGCATCTAGGAGCTAGAACATCCACTTTCATGAGACATTCAAGGAGTTTGGTTTCTCACAAAATTCAGATGAACCTTATGTATATAAGAAGGTTAGTGGGAGTGCAGTCATATTCCTTGTGTTGTATATAGATAACATATTACTCATGGGAAATGACATCTCAATCCTTCAATATGAGAAGATTTGGCTCTCAAAGAACTTCTCTATGAAAGACCTTGGAGAAGCAACCAATATTTTGGGGATAAAGATCTATAGATATAGATCCAAAAGGTTACTTGGTCTTTCACAATCTACATAAATAGACAACATATTAAAAAGATTTAGTATGGAACAGTCTAAGAAAGGATTTATTCCCATCACCCATGGGATAACCCTTTTGAAATCCATACGTCTAAAGACATAAGATGAGAGGACTCGCATGAGTTTGATCCCATATGCATCAACTATAGGATCAATCATGTATGATATGATATGTACTAGATTTGATGTACCATTTGCTCTGAGTGTCACTAGTGAGGGTTATTGGTGGCTATCAAGAATATCCTTAAGTATTTCGGAAAAACTAAGGATGTTTTCCTAGTTTATAGAGATGGAGAAATTGAGTTACGTGAGTGTACGGATGCTAGCTTCCAAACTTATAGGGATGACTCCAAATCCAAATCAGGTCATGTGTTCACATTAAATGGTAGAGCAATCAGCTAGAAGAGTTTTAAGCATGAGATGACTACTAATTCTACAACTAGAGTAGAGTACATTGTAGCTTTTGAGACAGTTAAGGAAGCAGTTTGGATAAGAAAATTCATCCAAGAACTCAGAGTGGTCCTTAGCATTGTTAGTCCAATAGCTCTATATTGTGACAATAATGAAGCAATTGCACAAGTAAAGGAACCACGGTCTCATAAGAAGTCCAAACATGTGTTCAGACGTTACCATATGAT
>CATIWF010016965.1:0-10000 GCA_949630135.1 Balakata baccata | reverse complement strand
CCATAAGTCGTATATACGATACGTCCCATACATAAATATGACAACTAAATTGTATCATCTACAATCTAGGGATAAACATGCCTAGAATAAACATCCATACGAACCAAATCCAAAATACCATTTAAAAACAAAATCCAAAGTTATCCAAAAATGTATGATATAAAAATAAATGCACTAATGTGAGCTAACTTTGGATCTGACTGCTCTGACTGGCTCAGCTTCTTCGTGATTGAAGCCCTCTAGCTGTGTCATATACACATCACGATTAGGTTTCCATTAAGGAAAAGCCATCTTCACATCCATTTGCCATATCTCATAATCATAATGAGTAGCAATGGCTAGGAGTATCTTTATGGATTTAAGCATAGCTGCTGGACTAAAAGTTTCGTCATAGTAAATTCCTTGACTTTGATGATATCCTTTAGCTACTAGTCTAGCTTTATAGGTAATCACATTACCATCCATGTCGGTTTTCTTCTTGAAAACCCAGTTATACCCTATGGGTTTTATCCCTTTGGGTGTGTCAACTAAATTCCATACTCGGTTTCCGTACATGGGATTCATTTCTGTTTTCATGGCTTGAAGCCATTTGTCAGATTCTAAACTATTCAAAACTTCTCCATAGGTTATAGGCTCATCATCTTCTATGAGCAATACATCACTCTGTTCACTTATAAGAAATCCATATCTCTTTAGAACAATGCGTATCCTACTTGACCTACGAAGTTTATGTGCTTTAGAAGGTTGAGCTAATGTCTCATTTGTATGAGTAGTAGGCTCGGGTTCAAACAATTGATCAACGTCTGCTTGAGCATCTTGAACTTCCTCAAGTTCAATTTTGCTCCCACTATCTCTTTTTAGAAGAAACTCTTTCTCTAAAAAGATAGCATGTCTTAAAACAAACACTTTTTGTTCCAAGAGGTGGTAGAATTGATATCCATATGATGCTTTAGGATATCCCACAAACAAATATTGGTCAGATTTAGCTTCTAGCTTATCTGATATTGTCAACTTCACATAAGTAAGACAACCCCAAACTCCCATGTAAGAAAGTGTGGGGCATTTGTTATTTCACATCTCATATGGAGTAATATCAGCTGACTTCGAAAAGATTCCATTCAAAATATAAATGGCAGTCTTTAGTGCATGAACCCAAAAAGATTTAGGTAGTTCTCCAAAGCTTATCATTGACCTTACCACATCCATTGAGGTTCAGTTTCCATTGTGTTATGGCATGTAAGGTGGAGTCCACTAGGATAATATCCCATTATCCCTAAGATAGTCAATAAACTCTTGGCTTAAGTATTGTCTACCCTGATCAGATAGGAGTGTTTTAATACTTTTCTCAAGTTGTTTCTCTACTTCATTTTTGAATTCTTTGAACTTTTCAAAAGTTTCAAATTTGTATCTCATAAGATACAAATGCCCAAATCATAAGTAGTCATCTATAAAGATAATGAAGTAGTTGAAACCATCTCTAGCATGTGTGGACATTAGACCATATACATTTGAATGTATTAAGTCTAATAGCCCATTAGCTCGTTCGCCCTTTCCCTTAAAAGGCAATTTTGCCATCTTGCCTAATAAGCAAGATTCACATGTGTCATATGATTCATAATCAAATGACCCCAAACTACTACTCTTGTATAGCTTAGTCATGCGCCTCTCACTTATATGGCCAAGGCGATAATGTCATAAATAAGATGATTTTAACAAATCTTGTTTATGCCTCTTATTGTCATTAATATTTAAAATTGGATTTGACATATCTAATAAGTATATATCATTGCATAATATACCACTAGCATAAAGAATACCATTCAACATAATAGAACAACAATTATTACTAAAAGCCAAATGAAAACCATCTGTATTTATACTAGAAACATAAATAATGTTTTTAGTTAAAGTAGGTACATAAAAGCAATTGTCCAAATTTAAAATAAGCCTACTAGGGAGGGTCAATACATAGGTTCCTATAGCTAATGCAGCAACCCTTGCTCCATTTCCAATGTGCAGGTCTGACTCTCCCTTATTGAGCTGCCTACTATTCCTTAAGCCCTTCATATCAGTGCATATGTGTGAGCCACAACCGGTATCTAATACCCATATATTATTATTAGAAATACTATTAACCTCAACGACATAAATACCTGAAGTAGATGGGGCATCAGATGCCTTCTCCTTCAAGGACTCCAAGTAGGTCTTATAGTTCCTCTTCCAATAGCCATCCCTGCCATAATAGAAGCAAGTCCCTTTTGGGGCAGTCTCTTTGGCTTTCTTCATAGCCATGCCTCCCTTAGGCTTTATGGACTGCTTCTTCTTCTTTTGGTTCTTCTTTTTTAGGTTTTTCTTCTAGGAACCAGAAGAGTCCATTAGCATCACGGCCTTGCTATCCTTTTTGACAGCTAGCTCAACGGTCTCGAGCATTTTGATCAGCTCAGGAATAGTGGTGGAGATCTTGTTCAACCTATAGTTAAGCACAAAATGTGCATAACTGTTGGTCAAACCAGTTAGAATTAAGTCAATACTGAATTCATGATCCATCACGAAACCAAAGGTGGCTAAGCTCTCAATATAGCCATTCATCTTTAGTGTACATTGCATTAGAGATGTCCCCTCAACCATCTTAGAGCAGAAGAGCAGCCTTGAGACCTCGAACCTTTCAAATCGTGCTTGCTCATCAAATAGATCTCTTAGACGGAAGACTATGATGTGAGCATCCATAGCCACATGTTGCTTTTGCAACTCAGTCGACATAGTGGCAAGCATAATGCAACTTGCCATCTCACTATCTTCAATATGCATTTTATATGTCTTCTTAACATCTTCAGAGGCATCAGAAGTAGGGGAATTAGGAAGCCCTTCATCTCGGACATAACCTATTTTCTCGGATTTGAGAACTATTCTCAAATTCCTAAACCAGTCTAAGAAGTTAGGCCTAGTCAACTTGTTTGACTCCATTAGTGATCGCAAATTCACAATTAATCCCATGATGGTGATTCTAGCAACCCAGATATAAAAAGAGCATGTTAGAATGTAGGTGAAAAACGCATGATTATTAGGTCTATAATAAATTGCATTATAACTCCCACTATTTTATTGTCAGTCCATAGCCTTCACTTTGAAACCAAGAGAACCTATATGGAAGTTCTCGTAGTGGGTCGATATTCAATTTGCTAAAAATGACCTTGAGGCAACTCAACAATCCATCCTTAGTTTAGTTGGTAGGTATCTGATCTATACCAATTGCATTTCCATGCAACTATCGAATCATGTGCTATTAACTAATTGATGTGTACACTTACATTAGGCTATTAACTCTTGATATGTGCACATGTCATGTACACTTACCCAACTTCTCCTCTAATACGCATTGACCTTAGCGCAAATCCAACAAATCAATGATATTGGTTAAGTCCAACCCATTAATCATAACATATAATTTCAATGGTTCGAACATATTCTTATAGAGTGAACTTGAGGCAACTCAACAACTCTAACTCTAGAAGAACTCTGGTTGTCCCCATATTAATGGAAGGCGTAAGACATAATTGTTTATTTAGCAAGGGATTTTGTTAATTTAGTCTCATCATATTATTATTGCATGCTTTTATATATTATACATTCATCACATGGATATATAAAGATAGTTACATAAACTATATGGCATGGTTATGGACATACTAAAATCAATCTCTTGAGCCAAAGAGAGATTGACTAGGTCTTACCTAGGTATATGCATGAATTACAACCCAAAAATAGAAATCAAATTCCTACTTCTAAGTCTTCTTGTTTATGACATCATCTCTTTTACTTCTTATTCCTTTGCATCTCCGTTCTATCATAATCATATGTAATCTAATTACATATGTCAAATATAGAAAACCTCAATTTATATTTGAAAGGAGTACGATGAAAAAAGAAATACATCAGAAAGAAGAGATAGGCAGAGACACTCATGCCTTATTTACCATAAAACAAAAATCATGCATGCTCAATCACATTGGGCCTAAGTCCATAATCATCCATCATGCCTTTCTATACACCCCTAGCATGCATTCTTTAATGCATAAAATTAAAATAAAATAGGTAGTGATAATTTTGGATTGCAAATTTGAAAAGTCCATTCACACTTAAACCGAAATTGCCTACTTTTGTTGCTTCGGTCAATTTAATTTTATATATTATTTTAATGTGGAATTTAATAATTAATCATTATAAGTTAAATTCCATATTTCCATAATTAATTCAAAATGAATTCACCTTAAAATCAAATTATTATGATGTTAAAAATTAAACAATTTAATTTTAACATACATGTCACTTTCTAGTCATACTTGATATGCCATTTGCTCAAGTTAAATTAATTCAAAATTAATTTTCAAGAAATCTCAAAATTTTTAGAACCTCAAATCATCATTCCAAGCATCTCTAGGTTAGCTCAAGTCTATCAAAATAATTTTAGTGCAAGCCAAAATCATCAAGACAAACGAACCAACACATAAGACGCTCAAAATTACCCATTTACTGTCTAGAATTAATTTAGAAATTTAAATTCTAGCAAATTAATTTCAACATGCATCTAATATCAAAATAACATATTTTTTATCACATAAAAATTATTCAAGGTGCTGGAAACAAAATATTCACATACAAAAATATCAAACAAAACAGTCTCGCCAGGTACCGAAAAACATACCCGTTTCGGTATTTATTTGAAAAATTAATTAAAATAATTTTTAATTAATTATTGGACTCTTCCAAAGACTTAAATACATTTTCAATATATCTAAATAATATTTCCATAATCAAATTACCAGAAAAGTAAGAATAGTCCCAACAATTAAGCCAAACAACATCACATGTTTATCAATAATGCAATTTTCAATAATTTTGTAATAAATTCGATCTTAATTATTTGAATTATATTGAAACCAATTTTCAATCAATATGATACTTCTTAATCATCTCAAGATCAGATTATAGAAAAAAAAAATATGTAAAACAAATTTTACAAATTATTTTCAATTTTACAAACTAAAATATCTAAAATTGTCAAAACTGTGGAATCCAATTGCACCTTAAATTAAAATTAATTTCAATGGGCACAAAGGAGCTCTGATACTAATGAAATGTTTTGAGCATGTATCACATACATGTTACGTAGCGGAAATAAAACTTTTCAAAACCCAAAACAAGAGAATCGGCTTGTGCTAATTAAAACTAATTTAACAAAGCAAAATTGTACCTTTATAATTTCTTAATTTTTTTTCAACTTTTTACCTTGTTGGGTTGTAGCAAACAACAACAATCCAATATTGGATTATCTCTGAAAATATCTACGCAAAGATGAGAGGATAAAACCATTAAGGAGATGGTATGAACGTACCTCAAAGTGCTAGCAATGATGTATGTTTCTTTGAGAGAAAAATTAGACTCTTTAATTTTTCTTGTTGTCTCCAAAAATTTTTTTCTCCCAAAAATTTTTCCTTCTCTATTTTCTATCTTTTGGAGTCTTCTAGATCCAAACGAAAATCAAATTCATAAATCAAAATTGAAGAAAGGAGAAAATGAAGGGTTGTAGGGATTAATGGCCAATATATGGGCTTTTTCTTATTATTGCCCACTAGCGCGTGCAGCAGCCCACCGGGGCCTACTAGGTAGGCCTAGCTGGCTTGCCAGGCTAGCAAGCCTACACGGGCCCGTACTAACCCATCAACCCCCCCAACCGATTTTTTCCTGCGATCCAACTCGAAATAATTTTCTCATATTTTTTGATCTCATCCAAAGCCATTTTACTCATTTTTCACATCTCCAAAGCGTGTGATCATTAGATTCCTAGTTATGTTGGCCACTTAAATTATCAATTAATTAAAGCAAGTCATGAGCAGTATCTAGCAACACAGCATGAGCCCCAATTGACCAGAAAGTCAATGGTTTGACTACGAACCTTTCCATAGATAATTTATGTTCAATTTATCTTTTCACCATTCTATACCCCACTCAGTTCGGAGTATGGACAATGTGTTAATTTCCGCTAGACTGACTACGTAACACCTAGCTCAAGTGATATTGGATCTTGTCCTGGAGACTAATTACTCTATTAGACATGTCACTGAAGACCATCTTCATGACATTTCCACTCTAGTCAGAGATTTTGAGTAATGTCCAGACAAGTGGCATTTGGTATACACTCGCTCTATTCGGAGTTGTGAATTCTTTATTGGCTATCCAATTACCTTTGAATATCTCAAGCTATACCCAATCACCACCTCTATGAGGTAACAAGGAATAGAGTTAGAGTACAAAATCAGTATCCAAGATATCCTTGAGTACCTCAAGTCCAAGGATACTTTCACCATTACTATGATGAGACTATCATTGACATATGAATAGATAATCTATATGATTGTCTCCTGGCAAGTCATCCAATGTACTTGGCTACACTTAGCTAACAACCACATGTCAACTTTAAACATCTCATGTCTATAGTTTATGAGATCAACTACTTGTTATACAATAAGAAGACTTAGAAATAGAAATTTGATTTCTATTTGGGCTGTTATTCATGCATCTACCTAGGTTAGACCTACTCAATCCTTCCATGGCTTGGGGATTGATGTTAGATTATATATAATCATTCCATATAGTTAAAGTAACTATCAAATGTATATCTATATGATGAATGGATGTATGTTATGTATGCTATAACATGATTAGACTTAATTAATAAAATCCCTCAATCAATAATAATTAAGATTAACACCTTCCACTAATGAGGAGAGAACAAGAGTTCTTTTAGATGTTGGGTTGTTGAACTAACTCAAGTCCACTCTGTAAGAATATGTTCGAACCATTGAAATATGATTTCATGGTTAATGGGTTGGTCTTAATCGATTTCATTGATTTGTTGAGCTGACACAAGGTCAATATAAATTGGAGGCGATGTTGGATAAGTGTATATGAGATATACATAAGTCAAGAGTTGATAACCTAATAATTAGTTGATAGCACAATTCGGTATTTGCATATGAATTGCAATTGGTATGGATCATATACTTACAAATTTGACCTAAGAAGGCTTGTTGAGCTGACTCAAGGTTTTTCTTAAGTTGGAATTGGATACCAACCCACTAGGAGAACTTCCAACGGGTTCTCTCGAGTTCATAGCGAGGGCTATGTATTTGCAATAAAATAGTGGGAGCCATAATGCATTTTATAAAGACCTAATTTAATGCATTTATGTACATTCTCTAACATGATCTATTTTAGATCTAGGTTGCTAGAATCATCATCATGACTACAATTGTGAATTTGCGATCTTTAATGGAGTCAGATAAGTTGACTAGGTCTAATTTCCTAGACTAGCTTAGAAATTTGAGAATTGTTCTCAAATCCGATAAGATAGGCTATGCTTGGATGAGCCACTTCCCGATTCCCAAGCTGCTGATGCTTTTAAAGAGGTTCAGAAGGCTTATAATAAGCATCTCAATGGTAGTGAGATGGCAAGCTATATCATGCTTGCTACTATGTCATCTGAGTTGTAGAAGTAGCATGAGGCTATAGATGCAAATGCCATGGTCTATCATCTGTTAGAGAAGTGCTCTAAAGTAATCACCTTTAGCACTTATTGTACAAATCTATTTAATTTGTAAAAGGCTTTTTCATTAATTTGGTATTTGTTTGATATATGAATTGATAGTGATCTTAAATCAATTAATGAAGTCCTTGATACATAACATTAGCATGAAGAAAATCATGATGAGATCATGATAATGAGATTCTTTCATAGACTTTCATTAATCAGTTTAAGATCTATATCAATTCATATACAAACGAATACTAATATAATGAAAGAATGCCTTTATGAATGTGGACACTAAGTGCCTAAGGCGATTGCCATTTGGGCACATCTTTACCATAATAGAAGCACGTCCCCTTTGAAGCAATTTCTTTGGCCTACTTCTTGATCATGCCTCCCTTAGGCTTTGTGGACTTCTTCTTCTTCTTATTCTTACTCTTAGAACTAGAAGAGTCCACTAGCATCACAACCTTGCTATCCTTCTTAATAGAAGGCTCAGTTGTCTTAAGTAGATTGATTAGCTTGGGTATAGTGGATGTTATCTTATTCATCCTATAATTAAGTACAAATTGTGCATAACTATTGGTCAAACTAGAAGTAACCAAGTCTATACTTAATTCATGATCCGTCGTAAAACCTAGCTGGCCCAATCTCTCATTGTAGTCATTCATCTTCATTGCATGCTACAATGGAGATGTCCCCTCTACCATCTTAGAGCAAAAAAGCACCTTAGAGATCTCAAAACTTTTGGATGCCCATGCACATCAAAGAGTTGTCTAAGATGGAAGACAATAGTATTAGCATCCATAGTTTTATACTGCTTTTGAAGCTCTAGTGATATAGAGGCAAGCATGATGCAACCCACTAATTTACTATCATCTATATGTTTCTTATATGCATCTAGAACTCCTACCGAAACATCTACAGTAGGGGAATTGGGAAGCAACTCATCCAGGACATAGGCTATCTTTTTAGCTTTGACAACTATTCTTAAATTCCGAAGCCAATCCGGGAAGTTTGGCCTAATCAACTTATTTGACTCGAGTATTGAATGCAGATTCACATTAGATGATATTATTCTATCAACCAAGATGTAATTTAAGTTGAGCAAATGACATATCTAATATGACTAGAAAATGACATGTATGTTAAAATTAAATTGTTTAATTTTTGACATCATAATAATTTGATTTTAAGGTGAATTTAATTTTGAATTAATTCTGGAAACATGAAATTTAATTTAATTTGATAAATTATTAAATTCTGCATTATATGACATATAAAATTAAATTGACCGAAATAACAAAAATAAGTAATTTCAGTTCAAGCGCTGAATCTACTTTTAAATTTTCAATCCAAAATTATCACTACCTATTTTATTTAGGTTTTTGCATTAGGAAATGCATGCTAGAGGGTATATGAAAGGCATGATGGATGATTATGGACTTAGGCCCAATGTGATTGAGCAAGCATAATTTTTGTTTTATGGTAATAGGGTCTGTGTGTCCTTGCCTATCTCGTATTTCTCATGTATTTCTTTTCTCATTTACTCCCCTCAAATGTAAATTGAGGTTTTATATATTTGAAATATGTAATTAGATTACATAGGATTAGGATAGAATAGAGATGCAAAGGAGAAGGAAGGAAAGGAGATGGTGCCATGAACAAGAAGACTTAGAAGTAGGAATTTGATTTCTATTTTTGGGTTGTAATTCATGCATATACCGAGGTAAGACCTAGTCAATCTCTTTTTGGCTCAAGAGATTGACTTTAGTATGTCCATAGTCATGTCTTATAGTTAATGTAACTATCTTTATATATCTATGTGATGAATGTATGATATATAAAAGCATGGAATAATAACATGATGAGACTAAGTTAACAAAATCCCTCGCTAAATAAACAATTATGTCTTATGCCTTTCATTAATGTGGGGAGAACTAGAGTTCTTCTAGAGTTAGAGTTGTTGAGTTGCCTCAAGCTCACTCTATAAGAATATATTCAAACCATTGAAATTAGATTTGATGATTAATGAGTTGAACTTAATCAATATCATTGATTTGTTGGATTTGCGCCAAGGTCAATGAGCATTAGAGACGAAATTGGGAAGTGTACATGAGATGTGCACATATCAAGAGTTGATAGCCCAATGTGTGTGCACACATCAATTAGTTGATAGCACAAGATTCGATAGTTGCATGGAAATGAAATTGGTATGGATCAGATACCTACCAACTAAACTAAGGATAGGTTGTTGAGTTGCCTCAAGGTCATTCTTAGCAAATTGGATATCGACCCACTAGGAGAACTTCCATATAGGTTCTCTCGGGTTCATAGTGAGGGCTTTGGACTTGCAATAAAATAGTGGGAGTTATAATGCAATTTATTAAAGACCTAATAATCATGCATTTTCAT
>CATIWF010016941.1:0-32223 GCA_949630135.1 Balakata baccata | reverse complement strand
ATTTCTTGTGAAAATTAATTACGGAAAAATAAATAATAAAATTATAAAGCTTAATCTAAATTTATTGACAAAAAAAAATATAACCAACATTTGTTTTGATATTCACCCGTACGATATAACAATCCAACGATCCACAATACCAAATTTTTTATATGCACAAGACAAAAAATCAAATATATCATTATAACACGAACAATTTATTTAACAAAAAATACATAACTCATTTTTTTTTTCAATAATTTCGGCTATCATTTTTTATAATTTTTCATTTCTTGTGAAAATTAATTATGAAAAAATAAATAATAAAATTATAAAGCTTAATCTAAATTTATTAACAAAAAAAATATAACTAACATTTGTTTTAATATTCACCCGCATGATACAATAATCCAACGATCCAAAATGCCAAATTTTTTATATGCACAAGACAAAAAATCAAATATATCACTATAACACGAACAATTTATTTAACAAAAAATACATAACTCATTTTTTTTTCAATAATTTCGACTATCAATTTTTATAATTTTTCATTTCTTGTGAAAATTAATTACGGAAAAATAAATAATAAAATTATAAAGCTTAATCTAAATTTATTGACAAAAAAAATATAACCAACCTTTGTTTTGATATTCACCCACACAATAATCTAATAATCCAACGATCCAAAATACACATGTACAAGACAAAAAATCAAATATATCACTATAACATGAATAATTTATTTAACTAAAAATACATAACTCATTATTTTTTTTTCAATAATTTTGGCTATATGTTTTATAATTTTTAATTTCTAGGTAAAATTAATTACCGAAAAATATTAATAAAATTTACCACCATAATCTAAATTCATTGAAAAAAATATAACAAACCTTTTGACGATTGACCGGAGAAATGGAAGAAGAAAGAAAAGAGAAATGAATGGAAAATTTGATAACAGAAAGAAAGGAAGGAAGAAAGGAGGAAGTGCAGAGGAAGAAATAAGAACGAAAGAGACATATTTATTTTGGTTTTGGTTCACAGGGCTCTGGAGTCTGAGTTCACGAGGCTCTGGAGTCTGAAAAGAGACTGAAAAAAAAGACTAAACTGGCGAAGGAGGTGCGCCAGTTGGACTGGCGCACCATAAGCGGAGCACCATGGTGCACCACGTGGCGCACGCGGTGCCACGTGGCTACAGTGCGCCTGTTGGACTAACGCACATTGCCACGTGGCGCGTGCAGTGACTCACCGCGTGTTGGCACGTGGCCGTACACCACTTCAACTGACGCACAGCACCACAAATTTATAAAACTTTTTTTTTACCACAAATTTATAAATAAAATTTTTATTTACTTTATTTTCAGAAATATCCCTACATCATATGACTAATTGACACCAATTTTAATTGACATGTCAAATGTGCAGGTGATAATACCACATAGAAATAATTAATTTTATTTGCTGTCATCGAATTTATACCTCAATTATATTTCAGTCATAAAAAATAATTATTCAGTGAAAAACTAACTGAATATTTTGAGCTATAAAAAGAAATTAAAATATGAAATTTTTATAACCGAAATGTAGTTAAAGTATTAAGTGAGAATTTTCATAACCGAGACTTGTAGACTCACAACTCACCGCTGATGCCACTTTCCCCATTTCTAAACTTCGAAATTTTCTTCTATATTTAACCCTCAATCAGTATTAACCCATTCAATTCAGCAAATCTAGATGGAACTGCCTACTTAATAAAACAAAGCATTATCCATAGTAATTATGTTATACCTAGAAAATTTTGAACCATCACATTATCTAAAAATTGTAATTGTACTTCTACAATTTCTTCTATGATATGATCTAAAAAGAGCAAATAACATAAAAAAAAATTATGAATTATTCATTCTCATAATTATATCAAATTCTACAAAAATTATATATAAATTTCTATTTTCATAACAAATCTAATTTTAATATCTTAAAACTAGCCTCCAAATCTAACACTTATGTCTCATATCAATCCATATCAACACCACCTAAAATTAAATTATAATTCCAGACACCAAAACTAAATTTATTATTAAAATAAAAATTTATATATTTACATAAAAGTTTTATTAAATTGAATATAATTTTAAAATGGACAAAATTCAGAACTTTTTTATGCTATTTAGAAAAGGAAATTAAAAAATAGCCACCAATTAAAGAATGACGTCCCCTCCCAACGATCATTTGCAATTATCTTAAATTGAACGCATCGAACTACCACTTAGTCCGCCTCCCAACTTAACACAATCTATTCAATTTAAATAGTCAATTGAACACAAATGAAAAACAGGAAAGAAATTTAAATCTTGCACAAATTTTTACTATGGAAAAAAATACTTCCCATATTTTCTGTTTAAGCAACTACTAGCAAATGATTCTATTCACATAACTGAAGCCTACACTGCAACATCTCCACAAGCACAAAAGATTGAAGCTCTAATAAAAACCTACTAAACAAACACGAAAATATTTAAATGTGACAGTGGAAAACACATCAAGGGCAATGATTTTTTGAGAATTGTTTTCAGATATTCCTCAATTGGGCGTTGAATTTAACTGTCATCATCAGCAGAAGCCTTGGAACCTGAGGTGCCAGTCTTCTTAGGAAGGAGGAGGTTGTGAATGTTAGGCATCACACCTCCATTAGCGATAGTCACATCGCCCAAAAGCTTGCTCAATTCTTCATCGTTCCTCACAGCTAGCTGAATGTGGCGTGGAACAATTCGAGTCTTCTTGTTGTCCCGTGCTGCATTTCCTGCTAACTCAAGCACCTGACACCCAATTCACACACAAAACCCATGCTTCAGATTCACAAAAGATTTTTTTTTTTTTTAACAATTCTAAACATGAATAGAATATGAACACTATATGATTCATTCAAAATCCCTAATTTTACACTCCTAAATAACAACTAGCTTCTGTACAATTCAATCACATCTTGAACAAGGATATAAACAACCCAGTTGAAAATAAAACGATTACATTTAATTCGAGATCCAAAATTTTTGATACCCCATAAACATACAATTAAGATGAAAACCCAAAAATTCAATCCTACAACGAAAACATTAGTTTCAAAATTGAATTCAAACTTTTCAAACCTGATTTCCAAAACTCAATCCAAAACCAAATAATCTGCAAAAAGAACCTAATTCGAAATAAAAAAATTCACATGACCTATTTATCATAAGAATATTGAAACATTTGGTCAAATTCTGTTAAAAAAACACCAAAGTTGTGAATAAATTGAAAACCCTAGCTCGCAACGACATAGTTACAAGCAACAATAAAAAAACGAGAAATAACTTATGAAGAGAAATTTGTGACTGATCACGAAAGAAACATACCTCAGCGGCGAGGTATTCGAGAACAGCGGCAAGATAAACCGGAGCACCGGCACCAACACGCTCGGCGTACTTGCCGGCCTTTAAGAACCTAGCAATACGACCGACGGGAAACTGCAAACCAGCCTTGCTACTCCTGGACGTGGCCTTCTTTGAGGCGCCAGATCCAAGGGTCTTTCCTCTACCCGCCATTGAAGCTATAAACTCTTAACTGAAGCTAAAGAAACCAAGAAACTGAGAGAACAAGTTCGCCAAGAGAAATTCAGAGTATGAGAACATGCGCGGTGAGTTTGGGATTAAATAGGAGAAGGAGATTCTCGTTTGGGCCAATGATAATCAAGTATGCGGATCGATATTTTGATCCGTTAGATTAGAAAGGTATGAACGGGAGTGATTCAATAGCCACTTGGATCGGGCCATCCCGGGGGAGAGAACCAAAGTCTAGGGATCATCGAATTGACTTAAATGGCCTCGTTAGTATTTTAGTTATGGGATTTTTTCGAGTTAAAATTATTGAAACAAAATTGCATTTTTTTTTTATTCTGAAAAAATTATTGAATTATATTTTTATTTTACTAAAATTATTTTTAATTAATATTTTATTGATAACCGGAAAGGTGATGTATTACTAAAAATTTAATGTGATAATTAACGTATTACTGAAAATTTGACATGAAAATCTGATATATCATCAAAAACTAATTGAAAATGACTTTAATAAAATAAAAATATAATGTAAATTACGACAAAAAAAACATACAGTTTTAACAAAATTCAATAATTATGTGTAAAATTAATGCGGTTTTTAAAAAGTTGAGGCAAATTCAAAAATAGCCTCAGATTAAGAAGACACTACAAACAGAGAGATATTGAAGCAGAAGACTGAGAAAAGCTCAAAATTTTCACAATATACAGAGAAGGGAGGAGACTAGTAACACTATGTTTGGGAGGGGAAAAATAAGGTGAAAGGAATATATTATATCATATTATATATATAAAAGTGGAAATAGAAAAACAGATAAAATTATCGAAAAATCAATCTAATTGTATTAGTTAATTGAGTTAATTTTGTTACTTACTAATGGAGTTCATTAGTGAATGATATTAATAATTAATTAATTAGAAGTTCAATTCTATTAGAACTAAATAATTATATTTTATATATTAAAAAGAAAAAATAAATTAATAAAAGAAATATTAATGTCCAATATTTTTATTATGGTCCCAAAATACTTTTAATGAAATTAAAATTATTATTTTTAATTACAAATAGGTGATAATTATAAATAAAATTCTAACATTTAATCTAATTTTTAATTTAATGTCCAATATTTTTTTATTAAAGCAAATTTAGTGAAAAATCAATCTTATTATATTAGTTAATTTTGTCATTTACTAATTGAATTTATTAGTTAAAAGTATTAATAATTCATTAATTAGAAGTCTAATTCTATTAGAAATTAATAAAAAAATATAAATGGCCAATATTTTTTTATATTCCCAAAATACTATTAATGAAAACTAATATTATTATTTTTAATTACAAATAAGTGATAATTATAAATAAAACTCTAACACTTAATCTGATTTTTAATTCAATATCCAACACTTTTTTTTAAGTTATATGAATACTATTATTTACAATTTATATTATTATTTTTAATTTATGAATTATAAATAAGTAATAATTATAAATAAAACTCTAATATTTAATTTAATTTTTAATTTAATATTAAAAAAACTGACATTAAAGAGTAAATACTTGATATATTTAGAGTTATATAATATATCTAACTTTATTGTTATTATATATAATAAATATTTGATCATTTATACTTTGATTATTGTTGGGCCCTTTTTATATCTTGTCCTGATTCTGCTCCTGTTTATATTTATAATTAAGTAGGAGAAAGCTTCAGGGAGAAGTTTTGCAAGATTATAATAAAAAAATATTAAGAATATAATTCAATAATTAATTTATCTTAATCATATACATAACAGATTAAGTTTTAAAAATTTACATGGATAGTAAAATATAATTTACTTTTATATAAAATATAAGAATTAAATATAATTAACAAATTTTAATATTTAAATTAAATATAATTTAATTACATAATAATTAAAAGTAACTAAAATTAATATATTGGATAAGATTATTATTATTATTTATTTAATAATGATGAATCCAATTATTAAAAATTACATGCATCGCACGTTGATGATTAGGAATAGGGAAAATAGATAAAATGATTGTAAAATATTTACTACTTCTATTTTATATATGATTCTTAATAATGGACAAATTAAGAATCATCATATGAATTATAATACGAGTTCATTATCTAATAATCACGTGCAATACACGTTAATAAAAAAAATCATAATCATCATATCACCATATTATATATAAAAGTGAGAATAAGGAGACATGCAAATTTATTACTTCTATTTTATATATGATTTTTAATAATAGACAAATTAGAAATCATCATATGAGTTATAATACGAGTTCAATATCTAATAATCACGTGCAATACATGTTAATGAAAAATCATAATCATTATATCATCATATTATATATAAAAGTGAGAATATGCAGACATACAAATTTAAAAAGAAAGAAAAATTAATTTAATAAAAAAATAATATGAAAGTACAGTAAAAAAAATAATGACAGTATATTATCATTCAAAGTACAACAATAATGGTTTTCATTGAAATATTGAATTTATATCACGTGCATTGCATGTAAATGATTGAAAATATGAAGACAAACAAAATGGTTGTAAAGTATTTATTATCTCTATTTTATAATGATTCTTAATAATGGACAAATTAGTAATATAAGGGATAACAAAATGATTGTAAAATACTTACTATCTCTATTTTATATGACTTTTAATAATAGATAAATTAATAATTTTTATATGAATTATAATACGAGTCCAATATCTAATAATTATGTATAATGCAGTGAACTTAATTGTATTAGTTAATAGGTTTAATTTTATCGTTTAATAATTTAATTTATCAATAAATAATATTAACAATTCATTAATTAGAAGTCTAATTCTATTAAAACTAAGTAATAATGATTTATATATATATAAAATATAACTAATATTAAAAAAAAATAAAAAATAATTTAATAAAAAATTATTAGGAAGTCACAGTAAAAAAAAATAATAGAAAAAATAATTTGTATATAGTATAATGTGATGTATTTTTTCTGTATATAGTATGAAATAAGAATCAAATATAGTTAACAACTATTGGTATTTAAATTAAATGTGACTTAATGATAATTAAAATTAATTTGCTGGACAAGATTAGTATTAGTATTTATTTAATAAAGATTAATCCAATTATTGAAAACTACGTACATCGCGTGTAAATGATTGAAAATAGTAGGACCAGACAAAATAACTGTAAAATATTTACTGCAACTATATTATATATGACTCTTAATAATGGACAAATTAATAATTTGATATAATTTGAAATAAATATACACTTCTATAATTCACTATGAATAAATATATCGTAGTAAGACAAATAAAAAAATTATATAAAAACTAAATGATAATTAATGATGAATCCGATATATAATAATCTTATGCAAGCATACCAATTTGATTATATTAGTTAATTTTATCATTTAATAATTTAATTTATTATTGAATAATATTGATAATTTATTAATCAAATTATTTTACTTTAAACAAGTAATAAAGTAATTAAATAACTTAATAACAAATAAAAATGTGTTATAAGTAATGAACATGTCTTGAACAATCAAATTTAAAATAATCAACAATCATATTCAAGACAATGAACAATCAAATTCAAAATGATATACAATAACTCATAAGTGATGAATATGTAATGAACAATCAAGTTAAAAACAATGAATAATTAAATTTATAATGATGAATAATCAAATTTATAACAATGAACAATTAAATTCAAAACGATAAACAATCAAATTCTAATATATTTATAAATTAATCACCATAATTTACTATACATAATTTATTATTATAAAAATGCAAAGTACTTACTACTTATATTTTATATATAACTCTTAATAATTGATAAATTAGCAATTTGATAGAATTTGAGATAAACAATACTTATATAATTTACTATGAATAAAATATCATAATAAGATGAAATAAATTAATAAAAAAATTACATAAAAATTAAATAGTGATTAATGGTAAATCTAATATTTAACAATTATATACCATGTGAATGAAAAACTGGTAGAGGTAAAATAAGGGGAATTTTCATTTTATTTTGTTTTGGGGAAGAGGAAAAATATTAAGGGGGCAATATATACCTTATTTTCCTGGCTTTCCTTTTTCTCCAAAATGAAAGATCCGGAGGAAAATCTTGTTATTCAACTTAAAATGATAATTTTATCTTTTAATTAGTTCTATTTTTTTTAAATAATAAATTTATAATATTTTTTTTTCTCTCCTTCTTATTTTATTCTAATTCAAATATGAGAAGGAGAATTACATTTTATTTTCCATTCTCTCTTTTCTTATTTTACTTCTGTCCAAACATAATAAAAAAAAACTAAAATTTATTTTAGCTGGTTATTTTCCCTCCCCAATGGAAAAGTTCTCAAACAGGAAGTAAAAGTAGAAAACAACAAAGCAGTAGAAGAAAATATCTGCTCGGTTACCAATCATGCACTATGAATGAAACCCAAATTTAGCGCCAGCAGTGAGAGGGTTAACCATTTAATTATTGGAATAAGGAATATTATTAATACTACTCCATGCATTTTTATTATACATTTATAATACAAAAATGACATATATCTTGTTTTATTATAAAATTTATTATTTTTTATAAATAAAGAGATACATTTATTTTCATAAAATATAATTAAGTGATTATTCATTATTTTTCTCAGAAGTCTGTTTTGTTTATTTGGAAAATAGAGATGATCCATCTAGTAGCGAATTGGGCCTCAATTTTGGGCCTTAGAGTTGGGTCTGCTTTCATCAAATTGCTTATGATTTAACTCATTTTAATTTGTGAATTTTTTAAAAATGCCAAAAAAAAAACTCCACTTAAAATCAAAACGTGTACATTGCCAAAAACACTTAAAAAATATTATAAAAATTCTAAACTCAAAAAGTCATTCAAATTATATCAAAATGTACATATTCAGTATATTTTCGGTATATTTTGAGTGTACATTAATTCAGTATCTATACAAATATTTTGAATATACCTTGATTCGGTATTCCTTAGTAATTCTTTAAAAATTCTTAGGGAATTTCTTAGAATATCTTATAAATATTTTAGAAATATCTTGAATATAAAAATATTATTATTTTTTTAAAAACAAAATATAAAAATATTAATATAACTACTATAAAAGAATTTATGCACAATTCAAAACGTTAAGTCTTAATTATTTTAAACTTGAGTATTCTATACCGAGAGCTTTTTTCTTTCTTTGGGCTTCAAGTCTTGATAATTTGCTGCTTCTAGCTTGTAATTAGGGAATGTTATAAAAATACTAAAAAACGGATATGTATTTATATTTTTACCGGTGCTCAAAGTTTTCTTTCAATTCATGAAATCAACGTTCTAAAATTATAACAATATCTAAATATCAAAATCACCGCAAAATATATCTAGACAGTATATTTTTGGCATACCTTCTATAACACCCCTTGATATAACCAGGATTCCCCCAATTATACCAAAGGATGTTACTATCCACGAACTTCAAAATGTTATTTATTGAAAACTTGCTTGTACACCATGATCACGATGATTTGATAAAAAAATAAAACATATATGCATTCTCAATTAAAAAGTTTCTTAACTTTAATAAAATACATAATACTAGCTTCACAAGCCCAATCTTTATAAAAAGTTTATATAATATATGACGAGTTATAAATTTATATGTCTTTCATGCTCAAAGCATGTACAAGTGTAACTACTCTTAACTCTTTAAATACAAACCAAAATCAAAAGAAAATATGAACATATCGTCACCCATAAGATTGACCTTTGGCTCTTTAGTGGCATTGTCTTATTGTCAACTCTTCTACCTCTCTACAACTTGCTTGGGAGATAAAACATATGCATGCTCCTGTTTAGTGATATATATAAACATACAATCCGCATGTATATATAAATATAAATGCATATCACATAAGCATAAGACCATTTAACCATATTAATATTATAAGCACAACATCTTAATATATCACATATTTTAAACATCACAAGCTCCATTAAGGTTCCCTAATTGAGAGTGCCCAAATACTAGGTCTCAAGCCACCTTAACTAGTAAGATTAAGAGCGCCTAAATACTGAGCCTCAAACCACCTTAGTTTTATACAAACAATGGTCAAAGCACCCAAATACTGGGCTTTAAGCCATTTTGACCTCTTACCACGGTACCATGTTTAAATCTAATTTTTGTACTAGCTCAAAACCCCATCCACAAACATATCACATCACATGACAATCAACACCACCACTTTTTCCCATCATATAAACATTTGACACCTTATACAGACAATCACGACCTGGCTCATGGTTTGCTTGGTTGTAAGCCTGGTGGTGAATCCTTCTATATCTCAATAACACCTAAGTCACGCGCGTAACTCCTTGAGTCATGACTCTATGATTCTTAGTTCTACCCAAGTTCAAACAACCCAAACTATGCACAACGCACAAATTTCTAAGGCTAGCTAATTGCAGCCTTTTCTAACAACATTCTCAACATACAAAAGTTATAAACATGCTATAATCAAAACACAACAAGCACACACTTATCCAAGAGAGCACAAGCAATAAATGCAATAACTCAAAACTACAACCACCATACTTATTACCTTTAATTCCAACCACCAACTTTATCCTTAATGCCCTTATTAGCCATTTCATGTTCCACCTTACCGCATTTATATATCATAAATATCGTTCAACTTTCTATCTCATTTATTACCATACACTTATAACACATTTACAAACATAACACAAATGATCATGGCATTCACGTAGCGCATCGATGAATATTATATCGAAGATATGTATAGACCTTCTCAAAAAGCGGTCTTTGATCCCTAACCCACCAGATCAAGGTTGGTCCTTTCCTCGTAGTTGAGGTCCTTTCCTCGTAGTTGAGGTCCTTCTTCCATACCGGCACCTAGAACATCAAAATATCGTTTTTAACCATTAAACATTCATAAGACTCACCCCTTTGGCTTTTATTTCCACTTTAAGGAAAGTTTTTTCTCAAAAGAACCCAAAATCCATCTTTCTTTTACCCATACATAAGAAGGTTATCACCTATATAGGGTAATCTCAACAAAACTTTCAAAATTAAAACTAAGAGATAAAGAAGTCACATTTTCTTACCTTTTGAAGATCAAAACTAAAGCCGAATGAAGGAAGACTCTGTGATTCCCCCTCTTAGCTCCAAGTACTCTTCCCTCAACTCTTCTTTCCTTACCTTTCTACTCAAATCTCTTACTAATCACCATCTAATGCAAAATCTTATGTTTTTAAGGCTAGATAACTCTTGAAAAGAGGTACGAAATGGTGTCTTGGTGTTTGGGGACGAAAGCTATGGTTAGATAGTTGTTAGCCATGTTTTAAAATGAAATAAAATCAAAGAAGCCTATTTATAGTTGACCTATCACCGTGACTCATTTAGTCACGCTTGTGACACTTAAACCCAGAACACTCATCCTCAATAATCACAGTCGTGACTGTCTCATAGCTTACACATTTTTTTGCCTTTTTACCCCTAAACTCTAAACATAAGCTAACTTTAGCCTAAAAAACTTGCATAAACCCTAAATAAACCTTTGTATACACATCATATCCCTCTCATATACACTCACATGCCACTCATATACACTTATAACACTTATAACAACCAAGCCTCATCTTGTAGGAGTGACACTTTCAGTATATCTTGGGGATATCTGGTTCAATTTTGACCGAAAGATAACAAAAGAACAATTAAATTATTAAAGAAGAAGAAGCAGAAGAAGAATAGAATTCAATTAAAATTCAAAACATCATAAAATCTCAAACAAACAATTTTGTATACCTTTCGGAATACCTAGGAATACCTTGGATACCTTAGGGATATTTTGGGTATACCTTGAGAATTCCCTAGGAAGAATTCTCCATGAATATCTCGGGAATACCTTGGATACCTTAGGGATATTTTGGGTATACTCTAGGAAGAATTCTCTAGGAATATCTTGAGTATACCTTGGGGATATCTTGAGTATACCTTTTGGAATTCCATGGGAATACATAGAGCTAGCAATTTGTATCGTGTCATATCTTATTTAGTATCATGTCTAATCATGTTGTGTCTTATTTCGTGTCGTATCTTGTATACACGTTAATGACACGAAACTATTAGACGCGGTCAACTAAATATGTTTACATATATATACATACACGACACGAAACACGATTATACATGAATATTAATATAATTATAAAAATAATAGCTATACAATATTTATTTATATATAAAATATATGAATACAATTAATTTTAACATAATGTATTATAAATTTTTTATATTTAAATATTATAATATATATTTAAATATTTTATATAATTTGACTTTAAAATAATTAAATCTTTCATATATTGTTAATCATGTTTAATAATGTTTTTACAGGTTAAGTAAGTAAAATCAGTTTATGACACGATTTTTTCCGTATCTTAATTGTGTTGACATGGTTATGACCTAATCCATTAAGCTCAAACCCATATCCATCTAAATTTGTATCTTTTAATCATGTTGTATCACAAATTGTCAGCTCTAGAAATACCTTGGGTATTCCTTAGGGATACTTTGGATATATCTTGGGAATTCCTTGAGAATTTCTTGGAAGGAATTCCCTAGGTATACCTTGGGAATATTTCGGTATACCTTTGGGAATACTTCGATATACCTTTGGAAATTCCATAGGAATACTTCGGGTATACCTTGGAGATATTTTAGGTATACCTTGAGAATTTTTTGAGAATTCCTTGGAAGGAATTCCATAGAAATACCTTAGGGATACTTCGTTATACCTTTGAAAATTCTATGAGAATATCTCCAATAAACCTTGGGGATACTTTGGGTATGCCTTGGGGATATCTTAGTGATTTTCACCAAAAAATAAAAAATAAAAAATAAATCAACAATACAGACAAAACTAAAAAAAGTAAATAAACAAACTCAAAGCTTTCTCTTAGAGCAGCCTGACGAACTTATTAAACTTAGAGTAAAAATGAAGTCCTAAAAATTACTGCAGCATCATCATGAACCTCAATGATGGTTTTTCTCTTCTTTGAAGAAGTAGAAAGGAAGAAAGGGAGGAGGCTAACGAGATCGGAGAGAATGGGATCAGAAACGAGATCGGAGCGGGAGATGGAGTGGAAACGAGATTAGAGAAGACAAGATCGAAGGAAGAACTGAAAAACCTGCGATAATGAATCTTGGAGAAGACGAAGAAGATAAAATTTTTGGTAAAAATGAAAAATTTCGATACTGATGAAAATAAAAAAAGACTGCAGGTAAATATGAAAAAAACACATATAAATTTCAATAAGGGATAAAATTTCCTCTTATAATTGTTTGCTAGTCGAACTCTAGAGGCATTTAGAACTCCATCTAATTTCATATTGGAAAATTTTTACCGTTTTATCATTTTTTTGACATTTTATTTCAAAAACACTAACATTTTTTCATTTCTATATTTACTGATTTTAATTTTCAATTTTACAGTTTTTTTCAAAAATGTTAATGCTTGTACTGAGGTAGCATACTCACTATAAATAAGGTAAACTTTGGATATATTTTGAGGCAATAGGCTAGTGCTGAGCATGAGTATATTTTGAGTAAACTTGGATATATTTCAGTATACTTTGGATAACATGCTCACACTAAGCATGAATATACTATGATATACTTTGTATATAATTTGGATAACACACTTGCGCTAAGATATCATGCTCAAATAAATTTTGGATATACTTTGGTCAACTTTTTGGGTAAACTTTGAGTATACTTTGGTCAACTTTGGGTATAATTTAAGTATTAGTATATTTAAAATTTTAAAAGTTGCTTTTGGTTTTATTTTAAAAAAAAATTTTAAATATTAGTAATTTTGAACATATTTTAGTCTTTTTTTTTTCCATTTCATTTTTCATCATGAACTTTGATCGTAATGGGGCATGAGGTTATTAGACTTTAATACCATTCTTGGAGTTTGATGAGCCTAGTCTAAGATTATAGACCAAATTAATTTTTCTTTTCAATATTACTGGGTTTTTTTTTTTTCATTTTAAGGAACTTGTTTTTCAATTAGAGCCATTTTTTCAATTTTACTTATTTTTTCTTCTCTTTTCCTTTTGTCTCTTTGTTTTCTCAATGACTATGTTTTTCGATTTCCTCTTTCCTGTTGAAGATGTGCTCATCGACAACAGATCGGTAGGGTCCAAATGGAGAGGGGCATCCACGTGGAACGACTGCCCTCTTCTCAAATCAGACTCCAACTGAATGCCAACGAGAATATCAAAGAGCTAGAGAAGAAATTTGTTGCCTTTATGTGCAATGACATGTACTGAACAATGAGGCACAGTGAGCTTTTGTTGACAAAGAAGGTGTTGCTGGGGTTCATAGTGGTTTCTTTTGGTCATGCTTTTAGTGATCATATTATTATTTTATTGCATAATTTGTAGGATTTGCAATTGTTTTCTACGTGGCAACAAAGATGAAGAGGAGGGACAGGAGGGTTTAGCACACATGGGAGGTTGGAGAAGGGCTGTGATTGTGTGTTCTGGAAGATTTCATGTATATGGACTAATTGGAAGGGATGATGTGTAGGGGTAAAAGGGTGAGTTGAGATATATAGGAAAGTGAGGAAAGTGAGGAACCATGGTTAGATAGGATTGGTTAAGAAAATTCTCAAAGTATACTCAAAGCATCCCTAAGGTATACTCAAGCATCCCCAACAAGGTATTCATGTTTAATTCCCAAAGGTATCCCCAAGGTATTCTAAAGTATATTCAGGAAATTCCTCCTAAGGAATTCCTTGACTATACCCAAGGTATACTCATGGAATTTCCAAAAGTATACCCAAAGTATACTCAAGATATTCCAAAAAATTCATCCCAGTTAATTCTTTGAGAATTTACAAAATATACCCAAAATACCCCCAAAATATACCCGAGGTATTCCTATAGAAATCTCAAGGTATACCCAAGATATCCTCAATGTATATCCAATATATTCTGAAAGGTATACTAAACTGTTTGTATTGAGAATTTGTGATGTTTTAAATTTTGATTGAATTCTATTCTTCTTTTTCTTCTTTTTTAATTATCAATTTTTCTTCTTTTTGTTATTTATTGGTGAAAAGTGGACTAAGATATGTTCAAGGTATACTAAAAATATACCGTCTTGACATATTTTAGGGTAATTTTAAGATTTGGTACTGTTATAATTTTAAAAAATTATTTTTGATAAAATTAAAAAAAACATTCAGCGCTGAAAAAATGTAAAAAGATACATGTTTTTTTGGCATTTTTGTAAAATTTCTAAATTAATACAACAATTTATTGAGAACCTTCTGTATTTTTCTTACAACAAAAAAAAAAAGATCATTGCTTTTGTTATTTTTAAATAGAAAATAAATCATTGCTAAACTAATAAAATCTAAGGAAAGTAAACAAGGTTTATGTGTGATTTCTTAAAAAATCTGAAACAGAAAGTTTAAAAGCTTAGTATAGCATAAAAGTCCAATTTCAGCCTCTTTAATGAGTCGATTTTCTCACTATTCCATTCTTAGTAACTGCCATTTAATACTTTTTTTTTGCCATTTAATACTATCAACTCTCTGTGGTCTCGACTGAGCAGTTGTTACTGACCATGGTTTTTTCCATGTTGCCATCTGATTTTACTTGGCATTAATAACGAAAGATTCTCCATTTTTGTTTTGTCCTTTTCTTTTTTAAAATGGAGTTTCTTGGATTTTAGTTTTGTTTTGGGGCCATCTGTCTTTCTTCTTCTGCTATGAAAACCCATTTCAGTGAAGGTTCAAAGTCTGCTTAATGTGATTATGGTTATGGAGCTATTACTATGGACCGCACACAGAACAATTATGAAGTCGATTCTTTTTGCTTCTGATTTCTTCAACCAATTTTTCTTTGCTAAAGTTGGTTCATATTGACTGGTTGGATTCTCAGACTAGAAAGGAAGAAAAAACATTGCAGGAAAAGAAAATTCTGTGCTAAAACAAGCAAGTTGTTGTACACACAGAAGCTAATAATATATTCAGATTCTTGTTTTCAGCTTTTATGGTGGAAAGTAAAGAAAAAGGAAATGGAGGAACTGTATATACATTGAGAATTTGGGATTTTTGAATTCCAACAGAAAAGAAAAGAAAAGAAAAGAAAAGAAAGCAGAAGAGGAAAAGGTGAAGCATGCCAACAGTGTGGTTTTCCTTGAAAAAATCTCTGCACTGTAAATCAGAACCATCAGATGTTCATGACCCAAAAACAAGAAAGCAGTTGAGCACAATCTTGACAAAAAAAGCAGGGAGGTCAGGGTGTTCAAGGTCTATAGCTAATCTGAAAGATGTAATCCATGGAAGCAAAAGGCACACTGAAAAGCCACCAAGTTGCAGCCCAAGATCTATAGGGAGTAGTGAGTTTCTTAACCCAATAACCCATGAAGTCATTTTGAGTAACTCAAGGTGTGAGCTCAAAATCACTGGTTTTGGTGGGTTTCAAGAAGGACTTGGTAGCGGTGCTAATAATAGTAATAATGGTAATGGTAACGGTTGTGGTGGTGCTGGTTCCACTTTTGTGGGAACTTTGAGGCCAGGTACACCTGGGCCTGGAGGCCTTCCAACAATGCATTACTTCAATCCTTCATTTAGAAACTCAGCTACTCCTCCAAGAAAGTCTCCATTTCTGTTATCAGATAGGGAAGGGTCTGGATTTGGAGGATCTGGTATTTTTGGTGGTAATGGTGGTGTTGGTGGACATTCAAGCACTAGAGTCTCTCTTGAGACAGATTCTAATGGGTCTTCTTGTATCACTTGCCACAAATGTGGAGAACAGTTTATGAAATGGGAAGCTGCTGAAAATCACCATCTTTCTAAACATGCTGGTAAGGAACTTCTCTTTTTAGTCATTCTTCAAATTCCATTGTTATTATTATTAATTTTTGGGTATTTTTTGTCCAAAGAATATCTGTGGATTGCATCTGCCTCCTTTTCTTTTATCTTTTTTTTCCCCTTTATCTTCACAGTATAAAGTTTTATGGATTAATCTGGCCACAGATTTAAGCCAGCACTTTTCCCCATTCCCTTTTAGGAAAAGAATCACTCTATAGCTTAACAGAGTGGCCACAGATTTTTTAAGAAATCACACATAAAATCTTTTTCTTTCGTTATATAAGAAAAAGAGATTCTTACTTCATGTCCAATCTTTCTTTTCTGAAGTAATAAAAAGTTGAAAATTCTGCTGTTTTTCATTCCCCTTTCATCAAGTATTGAGCTGGACCTATTTCTGCTTGCATGCAATGTCCTCATTTGAAATGTCCAGATTTTAATGATTAAAGATGAATGCTTAAGTTGGTTTCTATTAGTTTTTGGAAATCTTCCATAACTACTTATTTATATCTCTATATTGCTTTGATTGGTGGACTATTTTGTTATTTTGATCTCCTAATCTGATGTTACTGTCTTCAGTCAATTTATGAGAGAGCATTACTGTTACCCCTGTGATTTTAAAGTAGTTTTTTCCTTGACTTACCGGAAAGTAGTTTTTTTCCTTGAGCAGCTGATTTTATTTGTCCCTTTTGACAGTCACTGAACTTGTGGAAGGTGACTCATCTAGAAAGATTGTTGAGATCATATGCCGAACAAGCTGGTTAAGGAGCGAAAACCATTGTGGTCGAATTGAGAGAGTATTGAAAGTTCATAACATGCAGAAAACTCTTGCTCGATTCGAAGAATACAGAGAAATGGTGAAGATTAAGGCCAGCAAACTCCCCAAGAAACACCCTCGGTGCCTTGCTGATGGAAATGAGCTTCTGAGATTCTATGGAACCACAGTTGCATGCTCTCTTGGCCTAAATGGGTCCTCAAGTTTATGTATATCAGACAAATGCTGCGTCTGTCGAATTATTAGAAAGGGTTTCTCTGCAAAGAAGGAGCTCAAAGGTGGAGTAGGCGTTTTCACAACTTCTACTAGTGGAAGAGCTTTTGAATCAATTGAAGTATTCGAAGAGAACCCATCAATAAGGAAAGCTTTGATAGTATGCAGAGTAATAGCAGGGAGAGTTCATAGGCCTTTGGAGAATATACAAGAAATATCCGGCCAAACTGGCTTTGATTCATTGGCTGGGAAAGTTGGTCTCTACTCAAATATTGAGGAGCTTTATCTTCTAAATCCTAGAGCACTGCTTCCTTGCTTTGTGGTAATCTGCAAAACCTGAAGAAAGTTTTAAAAAAATTGCTTATAACTATGAAGTTTATTTGAATCCTTCCTTTTTAACCAATATTCTGTATGGAAGAATTTTGCGTCATTTTACAATCCTTCTGTAGCTTTTTAGCATATCAATGTTTAGCCCTTTGTATCCTACTTGTATCTGGCCTTCTTGTTAGATTTGCATATCTCATGCGCCTGTAATTTCTTCCTCGTCATTGAAAACATTTTAAGGAAAGTTACGTTCCCTTGTTCATTATATGCAAGGGGTGATAAATAGAGCATTTAAATGAAAAATGCTGTTTGCCCCACTCTAGCTAGGTTACAAATTATAGGTGCAAAAACTGAGTATGGCTAACGAATAAACACATTAATTTTAAATGTGATATTTGGTTGTCCAGTTTAATCTACATGTATGAGCTGGCAGTGCAATTTGAAATGTACTTGGAGCAGACTTTTATTTACATATACAAGTGAGTAATATTTGAAAACTTCAAAGTTATAGGATGGCAATAAAGCATCAAAACTCTAGATAAAACAAATACAGTTTTTGGTGTTACTACTATTTTATCATGTCCTGCCTCAGCTTAAGACAAAATAGCAGAGTTATTAAATGGGGTCATGGTAGATTCCATTTCACATAAACATGGAAGTATTATTATATGCACATCTCTATTTGCCACTTATTTTTTAAGAATATAAACACTTATAAATAAGACTAAGAAGAATTATAAATATTTAAGTCCACTAACTTCATTTAATATATTATTAATAAAGTTTTGCACGTGGCCCTTGTTGGAAGGGGATACTTGGAAGTTGAAACAAAGGTTGGTCGAAAGCAGAGGACAGAAGTTAAGAAGATTTTACATGTTATATGCTCACTCTAAGACATGCAAATTTTATCTTTTCTGTTATTGCTCCTGTTTGAATTTATGCTATAAAATCTTTGTTCTGGTTTTGTGTTTCCGTTATAGTTTCTTGCAGATCTTATTGGTGGAGTAGCAGCTAATATTTAAAGATAAGGTTAGGCCCTCTTCTCTCTCTCTCTCTCTCTCTCCCTCTCCAACTCTCATTTGAATTTTTCAAAATAATGACCTTGTTATTTAATTTAGATGGGTCTTACTGCAACATCTGTTAAGCTTTTAATGCTGGCACATGCACCTCATAAATGCAGACATATGCTTTGCTGAGTTTTTCTGACTCTATAATTCCAGAAAATTAAATGGAAATCAATTCTAAGTCTTAAATATTAACAAGGGGGTAGTTCTTGGAGCAGATAGGCACAAAAAAAAAAGTGCTATTTTCATGGTCCCCGTGATTTAGACTCCTCATTTGGTGGGATGCCGATTACAGATTATCTTGTCATTCTTCTAGGAACGATTGCAGATGTGTCTTCAAGAAATGTTCTATTTAGAGACAATCTGAGCCTTACCCTATGTTCAAAAAGCAAATTTAGAGGGGAAAGAAAATGTGAGGATTGAGAGTTATCTGAGATGAGAATTATAATTCATCTCTGGGTGGAAGTTTATTTTATGATGGTGAAATTACTATTCTGTTTCTTATTTGATAGGTTTTTTTAAGAAGTTATTTTTGGTAGTTGAAAATTCATTACAAGAATACTTTTGTAATTTGACCTACATTTCTCCCATTTTCCTTTTCCTTTTAAGTTTGGGAAGGAAAATTTTTGGTGGTCCCATGTACTATTATCCTTACCTGTCGCTTTCTTTGTCCTCATAATTTCTTTTTTTTTTTTCTCTGTGAATTATTTCCTCTCTTCTCCTCTCTCTTCCAAAGAACTGAAGAATAGAATCATAAGAAAAATTTCCTCCCACTTTATCTTTCCTGCCATTCACCATACTACCTCAAACATGATACTGTACCAAAAAAAAAAAAAACAGAACAAATGAGAGTAAGAAATTGTAGATAAGGTTACCTATAATTATATATACCTTGCTGCTCAAAACTTGTCATTTTCATCATCTTGCTGCCCAATTTTATAATTTCTCTCCCCACCTTGCTGTCCTCTGTCCATTATGTGTCGGTGTGTGTATTCGATCGATAAGAAAGTAGAATCAGATAAACTAGAATTCAAGAAGTTATTGCACTATGCATAGGTACACAATTCAATTATGCCAGCTGTAGGCTTCATATTTATGGGTTTAGTTCTTGCCATCTTGGACCAGAAAAAGTGATTGCAGCCTCTATTATCTCTTCCAATTAATAACTATTTCATCCAAATGGTGATATTGAAACCCCTCACTAAAAATGAAAATCAATTATGGATTATGTAGCTTTTTAGATAGAGCATGTTAGAAGTCATTTATCAAATCTAAATGGAAGTTGTTTAGTTAGTTGGAAAGTAGCTTTTTAGATAGAGCTGCATATCTTTGAGTTGATATATTCTGCAATTATCTATTATATCATTGGCATGTTTTTCTGCTTTTCTCTAATTATTGTCCTTGTCTTAGCTAATTCTAGTTATTGGTCAACTTCATTAAACTATATCTATGTGCTGTGGCTCCACTCCTGTATCAATGTCATTGTAATTACTTATCTGTATGATTGCTTGCATCTCATGTAATTCAATAAATGAACATCTCTAGCTTTTTCAGTAATTGGTGCACATCAATGTAACTTTCTTTGAGCATACACCCATTCTTTTCTGATCATTTATGTTTAGCAATGAATTTGCAGAATTAGAGAGGTATAATACTGAAGAAAAAACATACCGATTTGGATTCATTGTCTTGCCTCATTTATTTCTGTTTGACAACTTCTTGTCTCATTTATTTTTGTTTGACAATTGTGGGTTTACGCATAGTTTTTTGCATTTTATTTCAATTCATTGGTCACTGAGTTTGTTAAATTCAAAACCAACGGTGTTGAGGCTGCGCAATTAGCGCCTTCTGATTCAATTACTGCCTCAAGACGCTTTTCAATTTTTTCAGCTGTAGGATTAATGTCTTGTGAGCATTTATAGTAGAACTATATTTTGAGAACTAGAAGTCTATGCTATATGAAGAAATATATGCTAAAGAACTGCTTAGTTTTTGGTCATTTAAATGTGATGTCTCATTTATTTATGTTTGAATTCTCTCCCTATGCTGTGTTGAGTTCCAAGCTCCTTTCCTCACAAGTGGCAAGTGTATCTACCCGCCGTGTAGAATCCGCAACAGGTGCAAACAAGGTAAATGTTTACATAGCTGGCATCAAGCTCTAAGTCTACTGCATGATTTAGTCCCCTGTCTATATGATGATTGTAACCGAGTCTATTGGAGTTGGTTAAAGTGTTAATATGACCGACCTTCACTTTCTAATTGGCGGTAGAAAGCCATAATCGACACAGCATGCAATTGTGTCATGAACTATATCCTTAATATCATGCTTGTAACTAAAACTCAAGTGTCTTAATTTCTTTGAAGAAATCTCAGAAGGCATGGAAATGGAACCTTCTTCGCCCCTTGCGGACCTACAGGCATAAAGATATATAGAACATCAAGAAGCAGCAAACCTCTTATATAAATTGCTTTCCTGAAATTTTTGACATTGTCAAGAAAGCTTACCTCTGCATACCGGACCAAGGATATTCTTCTTTCAGATGATCAACTAAGTCGGTCATTAGATAGCTATTTGCACAGCATATATATCTACCTTCTGCTATTGTCTGCTTCATTAGAAATATATGTGCATTGCATGCATCCTCGACGTGGACTAATGCGATTGAACCCTTTCGTGCATTCACCGCTGATAGTATTGAATAATACTCTGGATCACCTGTGAAAGTATCAAAATTTGTCAGTTGCTACATACTAGATATGTATTTGGGGGTATTTGGGGGTGTTTAAGATTGTTGTTGAAGGTCCTAAAAGTAGATTTTGAATTTTTTTTTATTTAATTGGTTGATTTTTTTTAATTTTTTATAAATTGTTTTTTTCAAATCTACTTTTGAAAAAAAATATTTATTTATTTGCTTATATAAAAGTGGTTTTCAAAATTTAAAAAAAAGTTAAAAATACAAATTTTTTTTCCAAAAAGTGTTTCCAAATGTGACGCTAAACTTTATTTATCTGCTTATATAAAAGTGGTTTTTAAAATTTAAAAAAAAGTTAAAAATATAAATTTTTTTTTCCAAAAAGTGTTTTTTCCAAATGTGATGCTAAACAAGGCTTTTGTGAATGAATATCTTGGAACTGCATGATCGAAATAGAAAATTTTTCTTCTAACCTGTTATTGGCGACATGATAGCTCGAACACTTGCTTGAACACTTGAATTAAGGAATGCCCCACCAACCCTAGTTGTTATTACAGAGACAAGATCAATGCCATTCTGGTTTGCGTATTTGAAAGCCGCATCCTCTGTCAGAAGCTTGGAGAGCACATAAACCTGTGGACTAAAAGATACCTTTCAGTCTCATATTTGATTGATGCTGTTATGGCAGTTAAAGTGGCTGTGGAATTATTATTACCCATCCGCTTGCTTTTGCATTCAAAACGTGATCGGTTGGAGTTTGGCAAGTTTCACCAACTACATTTCTCCATCTTCTACAGTTGTCTTTAGCAGTTAAGGGTACTGATGGAAGATGTGAAAGCAACTCTGTTCACTGATTTGGATTTCGAGCAAGATTTGAGAAGGTTCAGAGTTCCTTTTATTCCAGGATCAATGATATTTGACTGTAACATACTCTTCATAAAAAATGAGAAAATTATAAATATGAATACTGCTGTATCTGGGTTCATTACACTCATGATCTCTAAATTTAAAAATTAATTCCATAAACAAACATCTTCAGTTTGTTTAAATAATCATATTTTTGTCCAAAAAATCAATTTGACAATGTTGAAATGGTGACAGAGTGCCAAAAAATTGAAAAAAAAAAAAAATTGATCCTAAATTTATTACTTTTTTTTCCTGTTCAGTCCCTATGTTTCTATTGTATTCTATTGAAGATTGAAACTCCTATACATTTATTATATTTTACAGAAATCCTTAAACTTTTATTTTAGCTAAAATTGGGCCCAAGCAAGACTTCAATATCAAAAAAGACAAAAAACTGATAATTAGGACTCAATACAATATTATTTTAGCATATATTGTGTTATTGAAATGTTACTTTTTTTCTATTGAGTCTTTATTTAGATTCAACAGCTTTTTTTTTTTTTTTTTCTGGAGAAAAAGTTTTATTAAGATTTTCTACGGAAAAAAATTATACCTAAACCATTACATTTTTCTTATTTAATTCCGAGTCTCTGAACATTTATATATATAAACAGTTGGAATTATAATGTTCAAAATTTAGGAAAGGTGGATGAAATCATTACCAGTGTTGCTGTTTTGGAAGGTGGCCAATTCCATGGAAACTGCAACATGAAATACACCATGGCAGTCCTTGACAGCCTCATCAAAGCTACCTTCTTCTTGCAGATCAGCTTTGAACAGCCTCAATCGTTCGCTTCCAGCCCACAGTGATAAGAGGTGCAATTGTTTTGCTGAGAAAATTTGGTTGGAATTTCTTATAGAAAATTATCAGATCATAATAAAGGATATATACCAATTATATGTGATAGTTGAAGGCTTTCAACCAGCAATTACAAAAATTATTTTCAATTTGTTCTGATTTGGTTTAATAAATTGATAAATTTCATGCGTAGCAAATCTGAAGTATAGCTAATAAATTGAAAGCGGAAGTAGAATAGCAAAATTGATATTGAGTGAGAACGCGAAGCCTCTTTTTATAAGTATGCATGCTTGATTACGTACTTCCTTGTGTGATAAACATTTACAAATAAAAAATATTGGATGTAATATTTATCTCATATCATAAGTCATATGAAAAATAAAATATTCCACTTAAAAAAAGCATTGTTAAAACATTTAAGTGATAATTTATATATTTTCAAGCAAAAATCTCTTTAATAAAAAAAATAAAAACTCTAGCCGTCACCGTTTTTTGGGCTTTTTCCCAAAGGAAGTTGAATTAAGTATTTTCCATCTTAGGGCCCCAATTTTGAAAATACCTATTTTAGGGGTTTTGAAAAACTATTTTCCATTTTATGGTGAAATTTAATGTGGCAAGGAAGAGTTGTTGACTGGGGGTATTATGGTGAGAAAGTGTTGTCTGTTTTTTCAATAAATGGACATAAGCTGTCTACTTTCACAAATGATGAACACTTTTGGTTCATAGATTTTACCCCCACACACATACTCCACATTGTTGAAGAACTAAAACTAATTATTTTTCCATATAAGACAAAAAAAATTAAAAATTTTATTAATATGGTTTAAAAAAAGTGTTGTCTATTGTTGGAATAGGGGTTTTGACTGCCCATGTGGGCTTAATCCAACCCAAATCCAAATAATATTAAGTATAAAAGAGAGAAGTTAATCAAAAAATTAGTTTCTTCTTCCACTTTTCTAATGTTAAATTAAAAAACTGAAGATTACAGTTTTTTTTTGGTTCTCTATAATTTCTCCATTCTCAAGTCTTTAAGAGTATCACTAGAGTGTTCGTGCTGTAGAATTTGTCTGGATTATTGTAACCGGCCTGTCCAAGCATTGAAGACACGGAATTCACGCTCCAACATGTAAGTATCCACTACCATATATAATCTACATTGGTATCAGAGCCAAAATTTGTGTTCTTGTGCTTGATTGAAGATTAGATGCTTAGTTGATTATTTTTTGCATGAAATCTCTTAAAAATCTGAATTTCTATCAATTTTTTTAGATTTTTATCTTCTATTTCATGACATAAATTTGGTATGGTTGGAAAACTCTCATCACTAACTTTCCAATGAATATTGTTGTGGAATTTTCTAATAATAGGGTGAATTACTATGGATTTTTGAAGTTTCTAATTGAAATTAGAGTTCTAATTATTCTAGAAATTGTTTCACTCTCATTTTGAGCGTTTTATGTGCAAACGCCATATAAATGGTGTGTAATTGCATTTTTTTTATGGTCAAAACTAGTAGAAAATACTTGAAAATATAAGAAAAATTTTAAAAACAAGTCTGAACCACCACGGCAAGGCGGTATGTGTCTTTCACAAGCCCAATTTGGTGAGTGTGATGATTACTTGGCAGTAAAATTGGTGATGAGTTAGTTGCTAATGTGTCCTGCTGACGTGGCAGCACCAGACACGTGACACATTTCTATTGGACCACTTTGTCATGCTGTTGATGTGGCTTGCACACATGGCACTTGTCCAACGTGTCCTACTAACGTGGATTGATAACATGACAGTACCAGACACGTGGCACATTTCTATTGGACCACTCTATCATGCTGCTGACGTGGCAGTTTATTGTTGGTACATGTGTCACGGACATATGTGGCCGCGTGTGAGGTGAGTGAACAGACTCTCTTCAGCGTGTGCAAGGTTCGTTTGTATTCCAACTTTTTTTTAAATTGCTTAAAATTTTATTTTTTATTTAATGGATATTTTTTCATATTTTTTAAAGCATTTTTTTGAGCTTGTTTTGGATAAAAAAATGAATAAAATGTATGTGTTGTAACATAATTAGTAGTAGCATTTTTTTAAAACTTGTTCCTAGTATATTTTAACATTTTTTTTTGTATTTGATGATAATTTTTATATAGTGAGGGATCGTATGCTTGATACTTTAGAGCGACTAACTACATACAAGAAAGTTTCAATGCATTCATTAGAACAATACATTGATGTGATGTACAATAAATTTGTATTATTCTATAGAATCTTTCAAAATGAATATGAGCCTACTGTGGTACAATAAATATAGATTGTTCTTGATTCTCTAGGTGATTTATGGGAAAAAGAGAGAAAAACGCTTAGAGAGAAGATAGACGACTTGGATTATAATAACAATTGAAAAAGGAGCAAAAGCGCTATATTCAATATGGTATTAAGAGAACTCGCTAGTTTACCAGTGTACATCCTTGGCTCAATAAGAAAAATCTGGCCTTAGCTGTTCACAAATCTGTCAGTGGCTTCCCATGGATGAGTAAAATTTCTAAGTTATTGGCAAAAAGGAACTTCTTGAGAAAGATTTAATAGACCCTGAAGAATATTATTGAAGGCAGTATTAAGACATTATATCTCTTTATTTCTTAATGTTTATGTTGTTCAGTTTTTGTAAGACTCTTAAAACATGTGAAGGATGTTTATGAGATATTATATTTATGTTCATATTTTATTTGGGATGAATATTTTTTTTATATTTATATATATATGTCTTATTATTTCATCACATGATTGATGTATAAGAATAATATGATATAAAAATGTGGGAGTATTAGATTGGTAGATTAATAAATCTTACCTAATAAAATAATTGGCACATATTTAAATTAAACAATAATAACTAAACTGTGTTAGTAGGAATTGATTGGATTGTATAACAAAACTGTTTTTTTTGCTACATATGTTAAGTTATTATTGTTTTTGCTACATATGTTAAGTTATTATTGATTAATTTGAACATTGCGAGATGAAATAATATGAATTGTGCTAATTTAGATCATTGTTTCTAATTAGTTGAAATGACGATTGCAAAGAGCATCATTGTTGATTTGAATTAAGGAGATAAGCTTAATGACAAAAATTATGATGTTTGGTATTGAAAAATTTTGTATTTATTAGAAGAGCAAGATATGTTGGAAACAATCACACAACCCATGGCTGAACCTGAGCATGGTAACAATGCTCAACATAGGCGGGATATGGAAGCATATTAAGCCTATAAGTGCAAGGACAGAGTTGCTCGCATACTGATACTGAGCAGCATGAAGAATGATTTAATGTTGCATTTTAAGAAACATTGCTTAGCCGTGGCAGTGTAGGACGCTACAGGGTCCAATTTGGTGAAACTTCGACAACTAGGTTGCATCAGTTGACTCTCAAGTTTGATGCTAACAAGAAAAATCATGCTTATACAATGAGTTAGCATCTTATTGTTATATCTAACATGATAAGTGAGTTGAAGGCCGCTAGTCACAAGTTGACTAATGAGCAGCAAGTAAAAGCTGTGATTCGCTCTCTTCTAAGTGCTTGGGAACATATGCGATTTAACCGTATCCATAATGACAATATCAAGACTTTTGATGATGTTGCTTATCATATTGAGCTGGAGGAGGATCGCCTTCTCACTGATAAGCCTGCAGGAAAGGCTTATATGACTAAGTCCAAGGGAAAATTAGTTTCAAGCTCTAGATATAATAAATGGAAGGGTAAGGAAAACAAGCACGCAAAAGGAGCCAGCAAAGCCAATCTTAGTGGAAAGAACGCAAGCGTGGAAGAAGCGATGACAAGAAAAGCAAAAACATGAATTGCTTTAATTGTGGGAAGCTAGGTCACTTTGCTCGTGATTGCACTGAGGCAAAGGTATTGTATGACCAAATTCATCCCTCTAATTTATATATTAGTAGTTGCTTGATACTTACTGAAACTGTTCCTTATTGAACTATCGACTCAGCAGCAACCGACCACATATTGAGGGACCAAAATGCCTTTTTAGAATTTTATTAGATTCCAAAAGGAAGTCGAAGTATCTATATGGGGAATAATGCTTTTGTGAATATGCTTGGAATTGGCACCTGCAAGTTGGTGATGCAGGAAGGCCACACTCTTTATCTCCATGACATGATGTGCGCTCTTAAAGTTCGATGAAATCTTATTTCTGTACTTATTCTATTAGGACTTGGTTTTAAAGTTATTTTTGAGAATAGTTGTATGAAAGTATTATTGGATGATGTTTATTATGATTTCAAATATTTGTTAAATGGTTTTATTGTGTTAGATACTATCCATATTAATGTGGATAGTTCCGTTTTTATTGTTGTAATTCCAATAATATTTCATTAAATGATAATATTATATGGCATAATAGATTAAGACATATTGGGCAATACCGCTTAAAAAGATTAGCAAAGACTGGTCTTTTTGGTTCAACTGAGGAAATTGATTTGCCTGTTTGTGAGCATTTCCTAGCTAGAAAAGTAACAAGATTACCATTTGGCAAAGCCAAGAGAACCTCATTTCCTTTACAGCTTATTTATTTAGACATTTGTGGCCCAATGAATGTGAGAGCAAGACATGAAACTCACTATTTAATCACATTTATCGATGATTACACTAGATACGGTCATATTTATTTAATCTCTCATAAAATTGAAGTATTGGATTGCTTCATACATTATAGTAAATTGATTGAGAATCAATTAAATGCAAGTATTAAAGCATTAAGGACCGATCGAGGACGTGAATATCTATCCGATTTATTTAAAACTTATTGTGATGATAATGATATAGCTAGGCAACTAAGTATTCCTTCTACTCCACAACAAAATGGTGTAGCAAAAAGAAGGAGTAGAATCCTATTTGACCTGGTTAGGTCAATGATGGTGCAAGCTAATTTGCCTATTTCTTTTTAGGGAGATGCACTATTAACTACAGCCTACATCCTTAATCGTGTGTTGTCAAAAACTGTTCCTTCCACTCCATATGAGTTATGGAAAGGCGAAAAGTTTGACTTAAGTAAAATGCGTCCATGGGGTTGCACTGCTTATATCCATAACACTTATCATGAATATGGAAAACTTGTCTAAAGGGGATGAACTGTATCTTTATAAGATACTCAAAATTCTCCAAAGAATACATATTTTTTGGGGAAGATGCAAGTGGAAGGGTAATAAAATTTGAGTCAAAAGATGTCATTTTCTTAGAAAATGACTTTCCTAAATGAGGTGATATTAATGGAGATTTCCAACTGTATGAAATCAAAGATCCCGAAATAAGTAAGAGCATAATAATGGTTGATTTAGCTCCTACAGAGCAAAATAATATGGAATATCATGCTCCTCCTGAAGCAAATGAGAATGATACGTTGCCTGATTGTATTCTTATAAAGCAATATCATGAGCAATCTCCACCTCAACGTATTAATAGTGAAAGAATTCCTTGTAGTTGATTTGAAATTGAGGGGAAACCTTCATGATTGCTTTAGATGAAGAAGAGCCTAAAACAATACAATATGCTCTTTTTGGTCCTAAAGCTAAAAAGTGGATTAAAGCTATAGAAGAGGAAATGGATTCGATGAAATCTAACTGAGTTTGGGATTTAGTTGATTTATCACCAAGTCGTAAGACCATTGGGAATAAGTGATTTCTTAAAATTAAACTAAAGGCAGATGGGACTATTGAAAGATATAAAGCTCGATTAGTAGCCAAGGGCTATACATAATAAGAGGGAATTGACTATGAAGATACATTCTCGCCTTTGTCAGGTTTGCGTCAGTTCACCTCATCTAGTTATTGTAGCTCAAATTAACTTAGAATTATATCAAATGGATGTTAATCTCAATGGAGAACTAGATGAAGAGATCTATATGGATCAACCTTTGAGCTTTGAGCTGAAGGACAAGAGCACAAAGAATGTAGACTTAAAAGATCCATTTATGGTCTTAAAGAAGCTTCAAGACAATGGAACCTCAAATTTGATCAAATCATATTAAAGGATGACTTTACAATGATGGAGGAAGATAAACATTAAGACATTGGTTTCATAATTTTGTCCTTGTATGTTGATGACATATTATTAAGCTGAAAATAATAAGAAATTGATTGATGTTACCAAGAAGTGGTTATCATCAAACTTTGAAATGAAAGATATGGATAAGGCTAGCTATCTGTTTGGTGTTAAGATCTTTAGAGATCACTCGAAAAGGCTTCTGGGTTTATCTTAGGAGACCTACATTACCTATAGATACCCCAATTGAAAGGAATTTGAGCCTTAGTCTTGATATGTGTCCTAAGACATTCCAAAATACCATACTCCAACACTCCAGCACTGTTGGAAGTCTAATGTATGCAATGATATGCACACATCCAGATATTTGCTATGCCATAGGACTAGTAAGCAAATTTCACTCTAATCCAGGTCCAAAGTACTGGATGGCATTCAAGAGGATTTTGAGATATCTAAAAGAAACTTCAAACTGTGTCTTATGTTATCAAGGGAAGGATTTGTGCTTAATTGGTTATATTGATACTGATTGGGGAGGTATGATCTTGACCAGTGCAAATCGACTTCTGGATATGCATTCTTGCTAAATGATTGTGCAATTTCATAGAGTAGCAAGAAGCGGTCTTGTATAGTTTTAGCAATAATGAAAGTTGAATACGTAGTATGTTCCTCAGCTATACAAGAAGCAATTTGGTTGAAAAGGTTATTGCAGTACTTAGAAGTTGTTAAAACAATATCTAAACCTATCACAATACATTGTGATAGTATGGCTGCATTAGCTTATGCTAAGGATTCGAAATATCAGGGAAAAACCATACATATCTAGATTAGATATCACTATATTAGATACCTAATCGTAGAAAAGGAAATGGTTCTAAAATACATCTCGACAAGTAAAATGGTAGTATATCCTTTTACCAAACCTATAGCTAGGGATGCATTTGTTAGACATGTAAAATCCCTTGGCTTATATAGAATGTGAATAATTTGTAAATATTGACAGACTACTTATTTTGATTTTAATAAAATCAAAGGCATATTTATTTAATTCATTTGTTTGAGAATGTTTTAATTATAAGAATATATTGTATATGTCTGTTAGCGCAGTTCGATTAAGTATATCTGTAACACCCTCTCATATAATTAAGATTAACCCAATTATATAAGCAAGTGTTGTAGACTTTACGTTATTGAAAACTTGTGAAAATTAAAACTTTTTCTTATATTATTATCTCTTAATATCCTTTCATACAAATATTTTTCATGTTACCATTTTAACATATTAGTCCATATTTTATATCATGCATAAAACTATTATTAATCCAATAAAATAAATCCAGTTTAGGCTAAACTGGCCTGGTGTTTACTGAATTGTATTATATATAAATATATGTTCTTTAATCTAATAAACATGTACAAAACTAATTACCCATATCCCATATGACATATAACAAAAACAAAAATGTCATGATATCACCGACTCCAAAAGTTTGCACTATGGTCTCTGATGGGCTTTCTCTTCTTCAGTCAATTTTCTCTATCTACCGGCTCTAAACCTGCATGTAGAAATACCCACACGCTAAGCAACGTAATGTTTAGTGGTACATATATGCATAGAAATTCGTGCAACCATGAGATGACATATCATATGTATACTTATGTTCAACATGTATAACATATACATTTAAAATCCTACAAGTATGTGCACACACACACACACACACACACACACACACACACATACATATATATATATATATATATATGCGAAAAATCATGTAATCATTTAATAACATACATAGCATACTTGTCTCATATCATCAAATTATGTATATATTTCAATAATCATATAACAAGTAGTCATTTCCATTTATTCAACTTATTTAATTAGCCAACAACCCATTTACTCAAAACCGGACTAACTGGATAACGAGTTATGAATAGGGGCGCTCTCTGAGCTTAAGCCACCCTATTCACCTGTTTGTGTATTTCTATAATTATGCTCGTCACGAGCTTGAGTCAAGGGCGCTCTCCGAGCTTAAGCCACCTTGATTTAATAACATGATTAAGTTGCTAACATAATGGACAAGAGCGCTCTCTGAGCTTAAGTCACCTTGTCCAATAATTAAGAATCATGTAGAAATTTTCCACGGTACCGTAAAAAACCCTCAATGGCATGCCATCTATTCTAAATCTCGTCCTTATAAAGAGAAATAGGCAATTATACATATTCATAATTTATTTCAACACAATAGGTTATAATTTTATCTCATTCCATACTTGCATGTCATATGACATAATTTACCTTACTAGAGCTTACAAATCTCATATAAAATGCATAATTATATGCAAAGAAAGAAAATTCCAACAATTTAACATATATGTATGTCACACAATATCTATGAGACCAAATTCCTAATATTCCTTTCCAATCAGATTTCTGCCATAATATTGGAATGCATTTATCACTCATTTAGAAACCGAATTATAACTCGTGGTCTTCTAAGAAGTTTTAGCTTAATATCTTAGCTTTCATATGCAGCAAGAATCACATAAATCCGAATTTTATAGCATAAGTTATAGCTCAAACATCACAAGTTGTTCACTGAAATTTTGCCCAGGAATTTGTAGACAGCTCCATATCCGACATTTGTAGCTCATTTTTGGCCTACTTACAAACAGAATTCGAATCCTTGTTCTTCATGAAAGTTTTAGCTCTATGTGTATAGTTTCATTTCCAACTGGTTTCATGCGAATCCGAGTTATATAACATGAGTTATGGCTAAAGGAATCAAGGTTGTTCCATAAAATTCCAGCAACATTACAAATACCATAATTCA
>CATIWF010016937.1:0-44641 GCA_949630135.1 Balakata baccata | reverse complement strand
CTAGATTGGATTGTTGTGGTTTGCTACAACCCAACAAGGTGAGAAGTTGAAGAAAAATTAAGAAATTATAAAGGTATAAATTCTGAATTTTCTTTGATTAAATTAGTTTTAATTGGCACATGAAAATCCTTTGATTCGGGTTTTGAAAATTTTTATTTTCCGCTGCGCTATATGTATGTGATACATGATCAAAACCCTTCACACATAAGGGGCATCAAGTGGGTGGAGCTTACTCCAATATATCAAGCTACTATTTATGGGATTTTACTCATCTTGAAAAAGGGGAAAGCTTGTTTAGAGATTGACAATCTTCCATCAACAAAGTTCAAGTTTTGCTAGTTTTTTTAGGTGATTGAATTCCAATTTTTTTTCAAGTCTACGTTTGCTAAAATGTTTAGATTATGATTTAATTTTTGTATGATCGTTATAGAATCAATGTTAGGCTAAATTCTTTTTGGCTGCTTGGTTAGCAACCCCAATTTTGCAATAAATTCCCTTTATTTTGTTGAATGAATTTATTATTTCCATTTTAATTCAATTGCATTTTATTAATTTCTAACTTAATGATTGATTGGCCACCAATGATTGAATTAAGAGTGAACATGTTAGGGTTTGATTATTAAGCATATCATCTTTAATCTAACCTAAAAATTGGATTGAACATTAGTTAATTCATTGGTTTGATTAGCTAATGCATAAGGTGATTACCATGAAATATTAATTCTATGAATGTAACGCTTGAGAGGGAAATATGAAATTAAGGGAGCGAAACCAAGTACCTACTTTATCCATTGATTTTATGCTTTAATTTAATTTGCAATTTAATTTATAGTTTAATTAATTTAGTTCTTAATCAAAATCAAATCAAATGGATTTGAGTGTTTATGTTGCATTCCGTATACATTGGTAATTAGAGTAATTTAGAAATTTAAGCTAGTGATTCCTTGTGAGATCGACTCCGGGAGGACACTTGCCATTCTATACTTGGTTCGTGCACTTGCAGGTTAAACCTTGAGTTGATATCAAGTTTTTAGCGTCGTTGCCGGAGAATCGCTAATTAGATTCTTAATTAGTTTTGGTTACCATATTATTTTGTTATTTGCATTATTTCATTGTGTTACATTTTCGTGTTGTTTTGTTTTTGTTTTTCATTTTGTTATTAAATTTCTATTTTAAATTTTATGCCAGGTACAAGTAAGAAAACAACGTCAGCAGATTCATTCACTCAAAGACCATACAAGCTGAGACCTAGAGTTCAGAGATCCTTAGAACAATCTTTTGAGGAGAAGGAAGGGTTATCAAGAGATCCTGAGTTGATTATTAAGGAAGAGGTTGATCAGATCGAAGAAGCAATAGAAGATCCACCTTAGAACCAGGATCCACCTAGAGGAGTAGCAGCTGCACGGAGGCAACTGGCTATGAAGGACTATGCTAGGCTCATTATCAGTAATACTACTTCTTGCATAGTCTTTGGTGAAGCTACTAGGAATTACAAACTGAAGAGCATCTATTTGAACATGACCCTCTGACTTTCATAAGGAAATTTTACACCACAATTAATACATTTCCTTTGAATAGTCTTGAGGAAGATCAATTAAGGATGAGATGTTTCCCATATACACTGAAAGATAGGGCCAAAGCATGGTTGATGACTTTACCACCCAACTCTCTACGGTATTGGGATGAAGTTTATCAAAGATTCATGGGCAAATTTATTCTCATAAGAAAACGAAGGAATTGAGGGCAAAAATTCAAAACTTTTATCAGAAGGACTCAGAAACCTTCCATGAGGCTTGGGACAGGTTCAAAATGCTATTACTTCAGTGTCCCCACTATGGATATTCACTTCCAGTAACTAATCAGGCTTTTTACGATGGGTTGAATTAGTAATATTAGTGCATGGTAGACAATGCTGCTGGGGTACAATGTGAGAAAAGACATTCGATGAAGTTTTTGATATCTATAAGAGATTGAGAGCCAATTTCCAACAAAAGAGTGTGAGAGGGAGGAAGGCTGCAGTGAATGAAATTTCTAGCAGAATTGAACTAACTTCTCAAATAGCCGAGCTAACTAAGCAAGTCAAAATGCTAGTGAACAATAAGAATGCACCTACTAATGAGGTATGCAATAATTGTAATAATTATGGGCATGCGGCTAATGTTTGTTCTTCTTTTGATTCTTATGCAGCAAATGACATGGAGCAAGCTAATGCCATGAATTCTTTCCAACCTAAGTAACAAAACAATCCTTATTCCAACATTTACAACTCAACCTGGAGGAACTACCCAAATTTTTCTTGGAAGAACAATGAGCAAAACCCACCTCAGGTGTATAGAAATCCTAACCCTCACTAGTACAAGTATACAGATCCTAATCCTCAGAGAAGTCAGCTCACATACTATGCTCAAAACCAATATGGTCCCCTAAATGCACCTAAAAAACCCTTATTGGAAGAAACTTTGAATAATTTTATCTTGGCTACTTAAGACAAGCATGAAAGGACAGATATAAGGAAAGATTCCATTGAGGCTTTATTTAAAAGATTGGAGATCCAAATTAGACAAATAGCTGAGGCAGTTCAAGAGAACAAAAAAGGGAGACTACCAAGCCAAATTGAGCAAGCAAAATCAGTCATTGTTATTAATTGTGGTAAGACTTTTTATGGTGAAACTGATTCAATTTTTGACTTGGATAATTTCTCTTTTGCAGGCACAATTGAGGATGAAAACAATAATTTGGAGTCATTTAAAGAAGAGACTCATGATGAGAAGAAGAAGGAGGCATTTTTAGAGCCTAGATTGCATAAAGCACCTGAGCCCTATAGGCCTCCTATACCATTCCCTAATAGACTTAGGGAGCATAAAAAGGATAAAAAAATTTCTGACATTTTTGCAATGCTTTCTAAGATTGACATTAACATGCCTCTTTTGGATGTCGTCAGGAAGATCCCTTCATATGCTGAGTTTTTCAAATAGCTACTCTCAAGCAAGAAGAGATATGAAAAAAATGAGAAGATCATTGTGCCAGAGACAGCTTGTGCAATTCTTGAGCAACATTTGCTTCTGAAGATGAAGGATTTAAAGAGCTTCATTATAGATATCACTTTGGGAGATAGGAAAAAGGCGAAGGATATGATGGACCTTGGTGCAAGCATCAACTTGATGCCCTAATCTGTGTATGAACAATTGGGCTTAGGAGAGTTGAAATTGACTACTATATGCCTTCAATTAGCAGACAGGTCAATCAAACATCCTAACTGTATAATGGAAGACCTCCTCATTCAAATTGGTAAGTTCATTGTTCCTGTGGACTTCGTAGTGCTTGACACAGAGAATTCTCCTTTAAGGGATAAACATCAGGCAATCCTTCTTAGTAGGCCATTTATGGCTACCACCGACACTCTTATTGATGTTTGAAAAGGGAAATTGACTATAACTGTCCTTGGTGAGACAATCACACTTAAAATGTTTGATTCTTTAACCAATTCCTCTAGTTCTTCTCGTGAGTGTTGTTATATTAATTGTTTGGACTCATATGCTTATGACACTTGTTTGCAGAAAATAAAGAATGAGTTAAGTGAAGTTTCGGTAGTTAAAAGAGTGGATGTTTGTTTTGAGAGGGCTATATGCCCACCTTGAAACTAAAAAGAGCAATAATGTCATGCCTTGACAATAAATATGGTGCTTCTTGGAAGGCAACCCAAGTTCTAGTTTCAATTTCTTTTTATTTTCAGCATTTTTAATTTGATTGATTGAGTTTTCATTTTTTTTAGTGTCTAATTGCCATTTATCTTGTAAGAGTTGCTTAATGAGAAGTATTGGAAGAGTTAATTATGGTTTTAGACTTTAAAGGTGATAAAAAAAGGGGGTGATCTAGGTATGAATTAGAATAGGAAAGTGTAGTGGTTGTCTATAGGATTGTCGCAAGCACGTGACGACTATCACGAGCACGCGACGCTAGGAGCGGCTGATGCCATTATCGCGAGCGCGTCACTTGTCACGTGCACATGATAATGGCTCAATAGCAACCCGTCACGACCATGCGACGACCATCATGAGCAAGTGATGCGACATTGGCCCATCAGCAATCCATCACAAGCTCATGAAGCTAAGATTTCCAACATGGGTAGATTCAAAGTGATAGCTCCTTATCTCAGGGGAGTATTCTTTTACCCTACTTTCTTTTTAAGCTTTACTTTTAGTCATTGAGGATAATGCCTTTTTTTAAGTGTGGGGTGGGAGTCTTATCCCTTGAGATGATTGTTTTGTTTTGTTCGTTTCGTGAGTTTGTTTGATTATTTATGATTAAATGTCTTTAGTTTTTTTTTATGTTAATAGTTAAATTTTCAAAATCTGTTAATGTGTTATGCATGTGAGAAACTCCTTTACCTATTTTATGCTAATTAATTCCTATGATAGCTAATGAATGGATGTTAAATTTTGCTGCGAATAAAGTTACATGATTAATAAACTTAGAGTGATCTTAACTTTATTTACACACGTTTAGTCAAATGCTTGTTAATATGGTTACTTGTTGCTTTGAATATAAAGTGCTAATAATTTAATTGGACTATGAGTTTGTATATGTTAAAGGCTATACATCGAGTTCCTAACACTTGCATACCACCTTTTGATTTCTTTATGACCTTTTGAGCCATATTAAGAGCAATTATTATTTTTAAGCTCTTTACCTTTTTCATGAGTGTGATATATTCAAATATGATAAGATTACTCTAGAATTTATAGTCAAATGCTGGTTGAAACTGCATTGTATATTATCAAGGCAAAAAGGCACTAGGATTAGCCCTTTAACTTTCTTTTGCAGCCTACCTTAGCATAATCCCCTAGTGAACCACTTTGAGCCTTATTCTTTTCTTTTTTTTTTTTTTATTTATCCATATCATGAATATCCGATTCAACTTCATTGTTTGTTTTCCCTCTTTTTTTACCCGTAATCATAGGACTTAGTAGATACTTACAGGCTACTACCTAATGCTTATGCCTTCTATAGTCTTTGCTTATAATTGTATATGGTGAGCTTTGATAAGTGAAGTTAGGAGTTAATAATGGTTAGTCAATCAAATTGTTGTTTGCATCCCTTAAAAAAAGAGAAAAGAAAGAAAGTCAAAAGAAAAAAAAAGGGGCAAACATCGAGTTTATGTAAGGAGAGCAAAAAAATTTTTTTAAAGTGTGATACTACTAATCGTGTTGAACTTACCTCAATGGCTATAGAAGTGAAATCAATTGATAACCTCTATTTTATTTGCTACTATCTTATGATTGATATGCCATATTTTTCTTCCTTTTTCCATACCCTAGCCCCATTACAACCTGTCAAAAGATCTCTTGATATGTGTCTTGATGATATTTTTGGCAATGGAGATTGAATTAGAGTGTAAACCTATGGAAGTGCTTGCTATATTTTGAATAAATATTTGCTTGAAACTATTGCCTATAAACATTTGAGAGAATTGAGAGACGCAAGGAGATAAGTGTGGGGTTATTAATGTATGTGCTTTTGATTGCAAATAATTAGTTTAATTAGATTGCTTTCTACTTTGTATGAGAAGTGACAATTGACCATATTAAATCGCTTTTTGAATAAAAGTGTGAGTTTGCAATTAAGGTTGTTTTTAGTATAGTTAGTTATGTAATTTTATTTTTTGGTGTCATAGGTGCATTAGTGAAGCTTAGTTGGTTGGCCTTTAAATCAGGTAATTGAGTTGATTGCTTGCGTGTTACATTTTTTATCTGTGTATTAGTTTCTAGATTTAGGAATTGCTTGGGGACAAACAATGTCTAAGTGTGGGGTAACTTGATGTGTTCATATTTGATATAGTTTTATAGATATTTTTAGTTGTTTAGTTTTCTTTTTTTTTTATGTGATTTTTAGGTAGATTTGATATTTAATTGTATTTTTCATGTTTTTAGGTGGTGGAAAGGAGCACGAGAGACATGTTTTGATATTTGATTTAAATTATAAAGGTGTTTTGGGTAACAATAGAGTCTATTAGAGGTGTTAAGGAAGCAAGAAGAAATAATTTGTGGAGAAAAGTTCATTTATGACATTGTGCCAGCTATTAGGTGCTTGTGATGAAAGGCAAACAGTAAGCTTCTGTCACGGGCGTAACGGCCATCGTGTGCATGCGACGCCTGGGCAGGAGAATATAGTAGTAATCCATCGTGATCTTGCGACTTCGTGACGCCATCACGTGCACGCGATGACTGCGACATTGTAGATCACGTGAATAACTATCCAAACCTAACTTTTATCAATTCTTTTGAGGTTTTTCACTCCTATAAAAAGGGAAATAACACATATTGGGAGTTAGACTTAGCTTAGAACTTAAAGATTAGCTATTTAATTCATCTCTTTCTCTGAGATTCAAGGGAGGCGCATTCTAGGATTTTTTTGGATTTGATTATTGTTCTCTCCATCTGCACACACAAAGGGCATCAGGTGGGTGGAGTTTACTCCAGCATATCAAGCTACTATTTGTAGGATTTTACTCATCTTGAGAAAAAGGAAAAATTTGTGGCTTTAGAGATTGACAATTTTCCATCAACAAAGTTCAAGTTTTGCTAGTTTTCCGGGTGATTGAATTCCAATTTTTTTTCAAGTCTACATTTGCTAAAATGTTTAGCTTAGGATTGATTTTTGTATGATCATTATAGAATCAATATTAGACTAAATTTTTTTTGGGTGCTTGGTTAGCAACCCTAGTTCAAGTTTTGCTAGTTTTCCGGGTGATTGAATTCCAATTTTTTTTCAAGTCTACATTTGCTAAAATGTTTAGCTTAGGATTGATTTTTGTATGATCATTATAGAATCAATATTAGACTAAATTCTTTTTGGGTGCTTGGTTAGCAACCCTAATTTTGTAATAAACTCTCATTATTTTGTTGAATGAATTTATTATTTCCATTTTAATTCAATTGCATTTTATTAATTTCTAACTTAATGATTGATTGGTCACCAATGATTGAATTAAGAGTGAACATGTTAAGATTTAATTATTAGACACATCATCTTTAATCTAACCTAAAAATTGGATTGAACATTAGTTAATTCATTGGTTTGATTAGTTAATACATAAGGTGATTGCCATGAAACATTAATTCTATGAATATAATGCTTGAGAGGAAAATATGAAATTGGGGGAGCGAAACCAAGTATTTGCTTTATTTATTGATTTTGTTCTTTAATTTAATTTGCAATTCAATTTATAGTTTAATTAATTTTGTTCTTAATCAAAATCAAATCAAATGGATTAGAGTGTTTATGTTGCATTTTGTATACATTAGTAATCAGAGTAATTAGAAATTTAAGCTAGTGATTCCTTATGAGATCGACTCTGGGAGGATACTTGTCATTCTACAATTGGTTCGTGCACTTGCAGGTTAAACCTTGAGTTGACATCAAAAATATTCCCTTATAAATTTTAAGTTGCATACTCAAGACTTGAATTTGAGATATTTGGTTAAATTGGAAGAGATTCACGTCATTTCATTCACATTCATGAGTTTTATATTATAAGTAGATTCCATTATTTTTAATAAGTAAAATTCAATATATATATATATATAAAGTGAGAATAGGAGGGATAGTTAAATTTACCAAAAAGCCAATATGATTTTATTAGTTAATTGAGATAATTTTATTATTTAATAATTTAATTTATTAGTGAATAATAATTCATTAATTAAAAGTTCAATTCTATTTGACTAAATAACTATATTTTATATAAAAAAGCAGATAAATAATATTAAAAAGAAAGAAAAATAATTTAATAAAAAATATTAGGAAGATATGGTAAAAAAAATAATGGATAGCAAGTCAAACACATACTTTCTCTAAGAGAGGAAAATACCTCTCTTACTCCTTATGACTTCAGGACCCAAGAAGTATTTTAGCAACCCTAAGCATTTTGTGTGAAATTGAGTATGAAAAAAAAGACTTAAGAGATGAGATTCCTATAATATCACTCCCAGTAATGACAATATCATCAACATATACGACCAAAAGAATAAGGCCAACTTCAGATTATCTATAGAAAATAGAGTGGTAACCATAATGGGCAAGATAATTAATAGATCAAATAATTTGGCATAGTTTTTTTTAATATAGTATAATATAAAAATCAAATATAATTAACATCAATCACCATATAAATTTAATATTAATGTTATTTTATTTTTTATATTAATTTATATAATATTTATATTATTTTAAATACTTTTCTTTTAAAATATTAAATATTTAAATTATTTTATTTTATTACTTTTTATTACTTATTAAATTAATTAGCTTAATTATTTATTATCATTGATTGTTTTAATTATTTGTTATTTATTGTTTTGGATGAAAAAAATGTTAGTTTTGATATATTTGTTAATTATATTATTTTATTTATTTTAATGTAAATTTAATATTAGTATTATTTTAATTTGATTATTTTTTTATTTTATATTATTTTATATAATATTTATATTATTATATATAGTATTTATATTATTTTAAATATTTTTCTATTAAAACATTAAATTATTAAATTATTTTATTTTTGTTAATTTTATTACATAATAAAAAGTAATAAAAAATGTGTTATAAGTAATAAACATGTAATGAATAATTAAGTTCAAATAGATGAATAATTATGTTCAAAACAATAAACAATTAAATTCAAAATAATATACAATCAAAATATGAACATTGAATTTATAAGTGATGAATATATAATGAACAATTAAATTCAAACTAATGAACACTTAAATTTTAATCAATAAACTTATAGATTCATCACTATACACAATTTATTATTATTAGAACCGTAAAACACTTACTGATCTCTATTTTATATATAACTTTTAATAATAAACAAATTAGTAATTTAATAGAAAGATGCACTCTTATAATTTATTATAAATAAATTAATATAATAAGATGATAAAACAAATTAATAATGAATAAAAACCAAATGATGATTAATAATAAGTCTAGTATCTAATAATCACGTGTAAGACACATTAATAAAAAAACTAGCAGTACAAAATACTAGAATAATTTTTGTGAATGATTTTTTTTTGGTACAAAATATTTGAATGTTATATAAAGTCTAATAATTATAGGTGAAATTAATCCTAAAATAGGTAATTATCTAAATTAAACGACTTAACCGTAAGTTTATTTTTTTAGATTTTATTATTTTATTTTTTCAGTACTTAACCAAAGGTTTAAAACACATGTTAATTATATAAATGTTGCCAAAATTTCTCCTTTTATTATAATTTGGTATTAAACTTTTTAATTATTATAAATTGGTACAAATTTTTTTATAAATGTGACAATTTAGTATCCATTGTCAATTTCTGGAACTAAAAAGATGACATAACATATCTCATTACTCTATTATCTACGTCAAATTTATTCTTCTATAAAAATACACTAAAAAAATCGATGTTTCTATTAGTTTGGTACATCAATCTTCAATTTTTATTTAATATTTAGAAACGTTACTGTTTTGAAAGTGTTTTTTATGAGAAAATAAATTTAAAGTGGATAATAAAATGATATGTGATGTTATATTTCCGGGACTAGAAAGATAACATAACATATCTCATCATTTATTATCTACGTCAAATTTATTTTTCTATAAAAATACACTAAAAAAAATCAAAGTTTCTAATAGTTTGGTACATCAATCTTCCATTTTTCTTCAATATTTAGAAACGTTACTGTTTTAAAAATATTTTTTATAAGAAAATGAATTTAAAGTGGATAATAAAGTAGTATATAATAATATTTTTTAGATAAAAAAAATTAAAATTTAGTATCAAATTATAATATTTATGAAAAATATTTAATACCAATACATAATAATTAAAAAATTTAATTCGAAATTGTAACCATTTACACAACAAGTCCCACAACGTTTTGTAGATATGCTCGTTCCCCATTTGCAACTTCCCTTCCCTAACCCTAAGTCCATAATTTCCCAAATCAATCTGTCCGTCTCTCTCCGCCGCCCCTCCTTGCGTCACTTCCACTCGCAGAACCAGAAGCAACGTCACAGTTCCGTGTCCTTCATTGTTAACGGCTGACGGCTCCAAGCGGAATAGCAAAAGGTTTGTTTATTCTCCTTCACTGTCCACGCTGACGGCTTCACTGTCCATTTTTCCTGTTTCAGTTTGCAACACAGTATAGGAAGAAAATTCTCTGATTTTCCATATAATATAGTAATCTCTACATAATTTTTTCTCAACTAAATGCAATAACATTTCAGAAGTTGAATATGATCGGAGTAGGGAAGAACAAGCAATACTCCAATGTCCTCGACAAACCCCTCAGTAAGGGTAAGCAAGAGGTACCTCTTTCTCTGTCTTCTCTAATTACAATTTTCCTCCTGTTTGGTCGCCGAGAAACTTGCTACTAAAAAAAAGCTGGAATTTATGAATTATTATCAGTCGTTGTGTTTCTTTAAAAATGAACTTGATGATCTAACCTAACAGGGCCAAAAATGGTTATGCCCAAACCACTAGGCAGGGGTTTTTGTCTTTTTGCCTCCTATTCTAGTTATTTTTCCTGAGGAGCCAAATTAAGAGGTTTCAGATCTTTACTTTATTTGGATCTTTTTCTTAAGCCTCTCTGATGGTAACTAGGACTGGTTATTTGTTCTTCAATTGGGAGGTGGGACTTGATTTGCTTATTGATGGGCTTGTACTTTTTCAGGTCAGTCTCAGTTCATATGCATTTTTATTTTCGGAGCTTGTTCAATATAATCAGACTCAGGTTGACAATATTGCTGAATTAGAACGAAGGTGAGCTGCCATTTTCACACCTTCAGCTTCATTAACCCCTGCATCGCTTTTTTATTCTCTGTGTCTATGTAGTTGATAAGAAAATTGAAGGACAATAGAGGTACATAGTTTTGGATATATATATATATATATAATTTCACTTGAGTAAATAATTGCTCACTATTCACTAGCTATTTTGTTTCCAAACAATTAAGAATGAATAATAATGTTAATGCTTTTGGAATATAGTTTAGTGCAACCTGACTGCATACATTGATGGAAGCTGAAAATTGTTAAAGAGGAAATGAAACTTAAATAAAAAAGTGTGATTAAAACTTGGAAACGCCTAGATGATTTTCTAGTTAATTTGTTTTTGTATATTGGCTAATAATATCATTTTTGTAATATTATTTGTGTGAATTGAGCAGGCTGGAGGATGCAGGCTATGCAGTAGGGGCTCGGGTTCTTGAGCTTCTTTGCCATAGGGAGAAGGTACAACATAGGGATAATTGCACAAATGGTACCAAACCTTGTCACTTTATTACAATTTAGTATCAAACCTTTTAATTGTTACAAATTAATACCAAACCTTTCATTAATGTTGCCATTTGGTACCAAACCTTTTAATTGTTACAAATTGGTACCATACCTTTCATTAATGTTGTAATTTGGTGCCAATCTTCAATTTCCGGATCCGGAAAGATGATATGGTATGCCACTTCACTCTATTATCTACGTCAGATTTATTCCTTCATAAAAACACACTTAAAACGGTACGATTGGATATATTATTTTCCTTTTTATAATTTATTTGTGTAATTTATTTTTTTTAATTATTGGAAACGTCGCCGTTTGAGTGTGTTTTTATGAGGGAATGAATTTGACGTGGATAATAGAATGATATAGCATGCCATGTCATCTTTTCGGTGCCAGAAATTTAAGATTTGTATCAAATTGCAATATTAATGAAAGATCTGGTACCAAATTGCAATATTAATGAAATGTTTGATACCAATCTGTAACAATTAAAAGGTTTGGTATTAAATTGTAACAAAGTGACAAGGTTTGGTATCATTTATGCAATTAACCCTTTAACATATGCTAAATATCTTGTAATTTTAAATTACATAATAAAGCAACTAATTAACTAGTCTGGGGTCCTAAGTTTGATGTTGGAATTGCTTGCGTAGTTGTTTATAAATTGGTGGTTTATGCCTGCAGTTAACCTGTCATTTCTAGAAGACTGCCATCTTTAATTAGAAGTAGATTACTTTTTTTTGAAGTCCCTTTTACTAACTTCATTTAGTAGTAATTGGCAAATGGTATTCATTAACCAATATAAATTGCCAACTGCTTTTCTTTTCAATTCAATAAATGTAATTCTTTTAGCATTCCATTCAGATGCAGTGTAGTTATAGGCAATTATTACCTATATCTCTATTCAGAACTTGAGTCAATTGTTATATGGTTGATTATTAATAGTGGATACAGCATGTGAGGCAGTGAATATTTCCATTCTACTCGTGAGTTAGGCTAAACAATGAAATTGTGAAATAGATTCTCTGATGTTAGAATTAAAAGGTTGCAGTTCAATCTTCTTCCATAAAGATCTGCTTAGCATGTTGGGATTGGAAGGTAGATTTGTGGCTTTTAAATCTTGAATTTGATATTTGATGCCTTGGATTGCTCTAGTTTGTGCATCTGGATGCTGCAGTTTCATGTAGCCCATTGAATAGATACTGTACTTTATAATGAATGGATTTACTTGTGAACATCTGAAAATGTTCTAATGTTTATTGCATAATTGGTTGATTGGTTGGTGCAGTGGTAAAAAGTCGTTTGTTTGGAACTTCCAGGTACCATTTTATCTAGAATTTGCCGAGTCATGCTATTGATATTAAATATTGATCTCTGAAATTTTTGTTTGGCTTTCTCATCCAATAGACCAATTGGTTGTGCTTCATGGAGATTTACCTTTCATTTGAGTTTGGTTGTAAGTTCTGTATATATTCTTCTTTCTGTTGCTACAGGGAAATAGAAGGGAAACTCGTTTGTTGGGTATTTTGTCTTTTGTGCACAGCACAGTGTGGAAGGTGTTATTTGGAAAAGTAAGTTATTTTCACCAGTTTTGATTCATTTTTAACATTCTTTTAGTTATTTTCACCAGTTTTGATTCACTTTTAACATTCTTTTATATGGAAATTGAATACCAAGCTTATTCACTAAATCCTTCTTGTTTTCTTCTTCTAATATGCATTTCTGCGTGCAAACCCCATTTTCCCCCTGATTTGAACTTTTTTCTGCTTTATTACGAGCACTATGCTTGAAATTTGAGGGTTAGATATGAGCCAAGGTAATATTCCACTTGAGTGTATGATTTGCTTCTCTCAATTATTACATTAGGTAGCTGACTCCCTCGAGAAAGGTACTGAACATGAAGATGAATACATGATCAGTGAGAAGGAGCTCCTGGTGAACAGGTGAGATTTATGTAGTTCCTCATTGTTCATAATAAGACTATGGCTTTTGCAATTAGTTGGGTTTTTGGGGTTTAAACTCATGGTCCAGGTATTTCCTTCTGTGGCAGATTTATTTCCATTCCAAAGGACATGGGGACATTTAATTGTGGAGCATTTGTTGCTGGAATAGTGAGGGTAGGTGCTAACTAGAATTTTTACGCACTGAGTATTCTTCTGAGGGATGAAATATCTGATGAGTGTTTTTCTCTTTTCCCCATGTAGGGTGTCTTGGATAGTGCAGGTTTTCCAGCAGTCGTGACTGCTCATTTTGTACCCATGGAGGGTCAGCAGCGACCTCGGACAACCATTTTGATAAAATTTGCTGAAGAGGTAAACCTTATATTTGTTGCCTTTTGCTTTATTGTTTGCATTTGACTATAACAATCCCAAAGAGATGAAAAATGGAAAAATAAATGATGAATGTTAAACTTTGTTCATTGGTAAGACAAAATGGATGACTTGGAATTTTACGGTTAAATTCTGCTACTTGAATCTAGTTCATGCAATGCTCCTTTTTTCACCTTACTCTAATTGAATCTTTATAACAGTGAAATCCGCAAAAAAATTTGTGGTTCTAGATGTTTTTTTCCTTGCTACTTGTCATGTTAAATAATAATGGGTCAGAGTGGCTGCTTTTGCGTATTTGAAGACATCAATATTGTAAGATTGTCTATTATGAAATTGCATTGAAAATTATTCATGACCGCTGCTAGAGTGTTGAATGATTTTGGTAGAGAAATTTTCACGACTCTGGATATACATATCCCTATCAAGCACAATTTTTATCTGAATTGCTCAGGCATGGTTATGAAGCTTTCTATGATTTTCTGCCTGGCGAAGGTGTTTCTGTAACTTCATTAGGCTGTATCTTGTGTGTTCTTTTTGTCTAAATGCTTTATGCATTGCAATCTCAATGTTTTGTCTGACATACGATATATACTGTAGTTGCTAGTTTTCAAGGTTATGGCTAAGTTTGACTTGGTTAATAGCGTTATGAACATTGAACTAGGCATACTATATTTCTCACCTTGTTTGTGATTCGTTTCCATTTGTTTACTCTTTGACCCAGGTACTAAAAAGAGAAGCACGATTAGGTTGATCATTGTGCCAAGATTTAATCATGCATCTTTTGTCAATCTTCTACAGAAAAAGGGTAAAGATGGTGTTATTCTCAGCTTATTTGTCAGACTAATCAGTGTTATAACCTGCCATTCCTATTATGACATATACATCTGGCATTTTTTTGGCTCGTACTTTCACGTATGCTCTTCTTCTTGGTGTGATTAAAATATACTGATTTGGTAAAAGCAATTATTGCCGCTGCGCTTGTTGTAAAGTATATATTCTTCTTGCTCTAATGCTTATATGGAAAAATATATTTGTTGGATTTATTTTTATTTATTTATTTTGGAGAATTTAAGGTTATGGGAGTAAATCTGTGATTCTTGTGATGCAGGCTCTATTTCTCAACACTTTTGATTCTCCTTTCTTTAAAATATTGTTTTGCGTCAGTTTTGTATTTTGTTCTTGGAAGAATCTGCTTGATAAAATTACAATTGAAAGTTGAATAGAACTGTTCTCGTGAAGTTGCGAAAAACTTGAACTTGCTTGTCCGGGGTAGGTGAGTGGAATTAATGATTAACCTATTTAGAAGAAAATCGAAATGTTCTATGCTGAGAATTTACAGACCCTTTTCCATGACGATCCAGTAGTTATGACATGCGATTTGCAATTTCACAATAGCGGGGGCGGTGAAGTTGTCCTCGAATTGAATGAGGGAATAAAAGCCAAATCAACCAATCCGATTGAACTCATGTTTTATTAGGTAACCGTTTTTTTTCTTTGGTATAAGAGGTCAGACAGAAAATTTGAATTCGATTTTCTACAATGATTGAATTCATGTTCCGATTGGAGATTTAAATTTGATTTAAAGTTTTAGTTACTAGATCAGTATTACTAAACTGGTGATTTGTACTGCTAAATTTAGTTTAGTGATATTAGGTGAACTTTAATTTCATTGTACTACTAAACTGGTGATTTGTACTGTATGTATTTCGCAAAAATAATTATTTTGTGAAACATATGCGAAAATGGAAATTTAAGCTTAAGTATCATACTTCATATCGAAATCAATAGCCTTGGATACGGTTTAACAGACGGTTCTTAATTTTAGAATTGGCGTTCGGTTTCTAATGAATGGTGAAATCAAGATGATAAGATCAAGTATAAATATTAAAATTACAATTACAAATTTAATTAGCACTCAAGGAGAGAGATCATGATCAAGTAAATAAGATAATATATAAATGGTAACCGGGGAGCGGAGATTTCCTGTACTTGGTAAATGGGGAGAATCATCAACTTGATGAAAGATCGTTCACATGAGTTATGTTACATCGCAAATATCTTCAGTAAGATAGAGATTCATAAACTAAAGATGACCACACAAAGCATTTCATGAGCCAATAAGTGACGAGGTGCATTAAATGCACGAGCAGCTTGAGTATTGCATGACGGCTTGCTTAAATAGTAAAAAGCACTTGTGTTTGACAAAACTGCTAAAATCTATTACTAAGGATGAAATGATTGGTTTGATGGGAAAATTAATGAGGAAAACTATAAAAACCCGAAGGAAGCAATCACAAAGTATATTAACTCTAAACACTTCAACTCTACATTTTCTCCATATTCTCTATTTTTTCATCTTCCTCCTGTATTTGACTTTAGCATTAGAGTGGCCACACTGGAAACCTCTGGCCTATCATCCTGATCACTTTCTCAATCTTACAGGAACATGAGTAAGAGACTAGAATTATCATTTGGTGCGGTAAGTGTGGAATGGTTGAAGAAATAAGAACGGGAAGTGGAAGAGAACATACTGGTGCCATGGAGGAACTCCACATTCCACCATCTTAGCCCTTATGGGTGCCCAACATTCCCAAGGAACCTAAATGACACCTTAGATGTTGAAGCCACATACAATGAAAACACTAGCCCACCCAATCTTTTGTCGTTTTACAACAACTCACCACAATCGTGAACAAGATGAAAAGGGATATAGACTAGCTAAAAAACCAGCCACACACAAACAGCCTACCCACCGTCAACCCATATGAAAGTGAAGAACTTGAAACCCATTAGTCTGAAAGATCCCTTGACACCACCCATTCACAACAAACCTCACCCGCTATCTCTGAACACCCATTACCAAAGTAAATCTCTAAAATATAGTAAAAAAACATAATGAAGGAGTTGCAACCTCAATCCGATGATTTCGATTACAGTCTTAGGCACACATCGCCTCGGTTGACCATATCATGCAAGATTCCTTCCTTGACATCAAATTACCGCAATTGCCAACTTACAATGATTTTGGAGAATTCAGGAGCCATGTTTCTCAATTTCATACTACCATGGCGTTGTGTAGAAGTTAAGATTTAGTCATCTGCAATGTCTTCCCTACTACATTTGTTGGGTTGGCTCAGTAGTGGTACTAGGGTCTCAAACCCAACAATGTTCATTCTTTTGAATACTTAGCCCAACTGTTCAATATGAGGTTTGTTATAAGCATGTGTATCCGTAAAGTATTAGTAGATCTACATAAGGTGTATAAAAAAAAAGGAGACCCTAAGGGAGTTCATTGAGCACTTCAACAAAGAATCAATGCTAGTTGATGATCTTGACCACATCGTTGCAATTAGAGCCTTCACTATAGGGACCCCCTCCAAACTCCTTTACAACTCCCTCAATTTTGATAGGCCTCATAACTTCATTGATCTCATGATCATAGTCCGCCAACACATACAATTGGAAAAGACAATGAGGGAAAACTGTGATACACCTAAATTAAGGATACTAACAATGGCTATATTGATAGAACGAAAAGAATAGTCAAGTGGGAGCAATTCATCATTTGAAAAAGCTAATCGCTGGGATCCAGTCTTACTAAGGGTGGTATGATCGCAAGCATGAATACTAGGAGTGATCCCATCCTTATGAAAAGAAATACACTCCTCTGAATGTTTCCAGGGAAGCATTAATGGTAGCCAAGTATGCTTGAGAACATTTAAAATGGCCAGGAAAACTCAACACCAAATATCCTAAAAAGAGGGATAAAAGCCAATACTACAATTTTCATCGTGATCAGGGTCATAGCATTAAGGAATGTTGGAAGCTTAGAGATGAGATTGAACGCCTCATCCAAAGAGGGGCCCTTAAGTAGTTTGTTTGATCAAATGATAAGAATCATGATTTAAGAAATCATAAGCCCCTTCAGCAAACAGAAAAAAAAAATCCAGGGGAGAACCTTCTTCTATGATCAATGTCATAGTAGGAGTCAACTAGTCTGATTATGCACCTAGGAAAAGGAAGGCAAACACTTATTCCATCAACACAAAGAAAGCTCTTAGCCTAGTTTTTTTTAGCGGGATGGTAAATGGCTGACACATTGGCAGGAGGATGCTATGGTAATAGATTACATGATTCACAACATATTACTAAAGAGAGTTTTAATCGATGATTAAGTCTTCCAAGCCCTAAAGGGGTCCACTGCAAACTTATAACTGATGTCCATTCCTCTCATGGGCTTAGGGGGACAACCGATCCAGGTAGAGGGATATGTGTGGTTAACGATGCAGATTGGCAATGATGACATATACAAGGACTTTCCTATCAATTTTATGATCATTGGCATTCCCTTCGCATACAATGCTATCCTCAGTAGACCTTTCTTATATGACACTTGTGCTTCCACAAACATTAGATACTTAACAATGAAGATACCAATGTCTGATGGGGAGATCGTCGTATGAGGAGATCGAAAGATTGTAGGAGAACCTTGTATGATGGCACTCAAGGGCGTTATAGAAACTCTTATTGTAGAAACTTTAGAGATCAACAGACCGAAGATGGATAGACCTCAACCCAATGAAAAACCAGAGATGATTGAAATCGAAGGGGGTAAGGTTGTTAAGATTGGCAAAGATATTGATAAACAGATGAGGGAAAGCATCATAGAGGTCCTTAAAGATCATACGCAAGCATTTGCATGGTCTCTAGAAGATATAAAAGGGGTTGGCCCAGATGTTATCACCCACAATCTGAATGTGAATGAACAATGCAAGCCAATAAAATAGAAGAAGAGGAGGCATGCACCAGATCGACAAGTAGTGATCTCTGCTGAAGTAGATAAGCTTTTGGCGTTGGATTCATCAAATAAGTACATTATCCAAACCGAATCTCTAATGTGGTGATGGTAGGTGGAGGATGTGGGTAGATTTCACTGACCTTAATAGAGCCTGTCTTAAAGACCCATATCCACTTCCCAACATAGATCAATTGGTTAATTCAACGACTGGATATGAGATCTATGCCTTTGTAGATGCTTATATTGGTTACCACCAGATCAACAGATTCAAATAGACCAAGAAAAGACAACCTTCATTATAGATAGATGTGTGTATTGTTATACATAAATGATCGACATTATTGTGGGGGGAACTATGATAACTAAGCACCTGAGATCTCTTGTATTTGGTAAAATGGGAGATTGCCTACATGATGGGAAGATTGCCTACATAATAGAGGATCGTCCACTTGATGAAAGATCGTCCATACAAGAGGAAATTAGCCACGTCGCGAATACCTTTGGTAAGATAAAGAATCAGAAACCAAAGAAGACCGTACAAAACATTTAATGAGCCAAGAAGTGATAAGTGAGGTGCATTAAATGTATGTGCGGCTCAAGTATGACATGTGACGGCTTGTTTGAACAGTAAGCGCCTGCTTTGAGCCGTTGAAAAATAACACTAAGGATAGAATGATTGGATTTGATGAGACAATTAATAAGAAAAAAGACTATAAAAACCCCGAAGGAAGCAATTACAAAGCAGGTTAACTCTAAACACTTCAACTCTACATTTTCTCCATGTTCTCTATTCTTTCATCTTCCTTCCGTCTTTGACTTTAACATCGAGTGGCCACGTCGGAAACCTCCAATCGGTCAATCTTATCATTTTCTGTCTTGCAGGAACACGAGTTGGAGACTATATATATGCATTTTTTTTGAGGTAAGATTAAGAAAAAGATATGAGTTATATGTTTTTTTTTTTTTCAACAATTTGAAACCTAAACCATTATTTCAATTAAGGTTTCAATTTACCATGTGGATGATCAAAACAATATCTTAGAATGAAAGTTTTGATCCAAGTTTGAAACTGTGAACCATTAACTACGGTTTGATTTTGATATTGATCGATTTTGTTTAGGTTCGATTCCAATTTAAAATCATACTAGGTGAGGGCTGCTAAAAAGAATGTGCTTACTTTCCTTTTTTTTTTTTTTTTAGAATGGGTTAAGATGCAAATATACATATAAAGTGTCACAAAATTCTTATATACACCTTCGAAGTTTTTTCTTTATAGCCTTAATTTTATACTTTCTTTTTCCCAAAAACTAAGCTAACATGGACTTAATGAAAAAAAATTGAAACTATTCACTATATTGGGATTTGACTTTTAATTGTGAGAATTCAAGTTAGATTTGAATAAGAAAAAAGTTATTAGACCTGAAAAAAGATTCATATTGAAATATTATTTCTAATCTAAGTTGGTAACTTTTAGGTGTCTATAAATATAGATAGGTTTAAAGCTTTAAAGGATGAAGCCAAAGAAATAAATATAAGAGCAACTTGGATGTTGCAAGTTTGAGTTTTAGTCTAAGTATTCTTAGGTGTGGAAAAATATTCAAGGGAGGGTTTCATAAAATAATTTTGTGAGCTTTGAGATTTTATCTAGGAGTTCTAGAGAAGTGAGAGTTATTCTTCTAGCTTATATGAGAGGGAAATACAATAAATTGTGGGTTTGAGTTAGATCTACTCAACAGATATACAATTTTAATGTATTATAATTTTATTTTCCCATATAGTAGAGAATTGGTTACTGTTCGTAGATGTAGGTAATCAAGGGTCGAACCACGTAAATCTTATATTCTTTTTATTTTTTTGGCTTAGATTTTTATTTGATGAGGTTATTGGTTAGTTTTTTCCAACAAATGGTATCAGTGCTTAGTTCCTAATATTCAATAAGCATGTCAAGCAGTTCTGTTTCACTCTTTCACAAAGAAGGATGAAGAATCTCCCAGTTTAATAAGGCTTAGCAAAAGAGTTGATGAGCGACAAAGATTGGAAAAAACTCGAGAAAATATGTGAGACATATCATCTAGTGGATAATACAGTAAGACCTCAAGTACTCGTTGGAAATGGGTTGCCTGTATAGATATTTTCCAAGGTGTTGATGATTGTTAGTGGATGAAACCCACTAGTGGTCAGATGAAGAGACTGTGATCTCTTTTCGAAGTCAAGTAGCATCATCGACTAGTTTCAACTATATATGGTATATTGGCCATAGTAAAATTTGATTCGGGTATGTGTAGTTGGGGAATTTAGGCTAACTAGTTTTTCTTTAATATATTTTGCACGTGATTATTAGATATTAGACTCATCATTAATCACCATTTGGTTTTTATATAATTTGTTTCATCTTATTATGAAATTATATTCACAGTTAATTATAAGAATGCATGTTTATCTCAAATTCTATCAAATTACTAATTTGTCCATTATTAAGAGTCATATATAAAATAAAAGTAGTAACTACGTTACGGTCTAGTAATAATAAATTATATACGATGAATTATGGTGATGAATTTATAGGTTTATTAATTAGAATTTGATTGTTTATCATTTTGAACTTGATTATTCATCGTTCTCAACTTGATTTTTTATCGTTTTGAACAACGTTTTGAATTTGATTGTTCATCACTTATAAGTTCAATGTTTATATTTTGATTGTATATCATTTTAAACTTAATTGTTTGTTGCATGTTCATTACTTATAACATATTTTTTATTACTTATTAAGTTATTTAATTATTTTATTACTTAATAATATTTAAGTTAATTGATTTAATAAGTAATAAAACAATGTTAATATTAAATTTATATTAAAATAAATAATATAATATGATTCACAAATATATCAAAATTAATATTTTTTATCTAAAACAATAGACAATAAATAAGTGAAACATTCAATAATACTAAATAATTAAGTTAATTAATTTAATAAGTAGTAAAAATTAATAAAATAAAATAATTTAAATATTTAATATTTTAATAGAAAAATATTTAAAATATATAAATATTATATAAAATAATATAAAAAATAAAATAAAATAAAAAATAAATCAAATTAAAATAATATTAATATTAAATTTATGTGGATATGATTTTTAATTATATTTGATTTTTATTTTATACTATATATAAAAAAATCATACTAAATTATTTCGCTCATTAATTATCTTGCCCAATATGGTTGTTAATTAATTAATTTAAATTATTTTTTCCATTATATTTTTTTACTGTGCCTTTTTAATATTTTTTTATTAAATTATTTTTTGTTTCTTTTTAATGTTAGTTATATTTTTTTTTATATATAAAACATAATTACCTAATCCTAATAGAATTGGACTTTTAATTAATAAATTATTAATACTATTTACTAATAAATTAAATTATTAAATGACAAAATTAACCCAATTAACTAATACAATTAAGTTGGTTTTTTCATTAACGTGTATTGCATGTGATTATTAAATATTAGACTCGTCATTAATTACCATTTGATTTTTATATAATTTTTTAAAAATCTGTTTCATCTTATTTGGAATGTTAATTAATTAATTAATGATTGACCTAAATATAGAATTATAATGTCACAATAGTGTTAAAAAACTAACTCCATTTTAATATTAATATAACTCTTGTTCATAGACAAAGTCTTAATACTACTAATATTTAGGATGATGACACATATTTATCTCGAATATTAAAAGTTATATATAAAATTGAGGCATTGTACGTGATTGTTAGATATTGGACTTGTCATTAATTACCATTTAGTTTTTGTATATTTTTTTTATTAATTTGTTTCGTCTTATTGTGATATTTTATTCATAGTGAATTATAGGAGTGCATATTTATCTTAAATTTCATCAAATTACTTATTTATTCATTATTAAAAGCAATATATAATGGATATTTTATGGTCATTTTGCTTTTTTCCTATTCCTACTTTTATTTATGTTATGATTTGATTAAAAGTTGAGACAATCATTAATGTGCATTATAGGTGATTATTAGATATTTGACTCGTATTATAACTCATATGAATATTATTAATTTATCAATCATTAGGAGTTATATATAAAATAAAGATAGTAATTTACAGTCATTTTGTTCGCCCCTAAACTACTAATTTGCATATTATTAAGAGTTATATAAAAAATAGAGATAATAAGCTCTTAACAATTATTTTGTTTGTCTGGACTCATCATTATTAAATAAATATTAATTATCACATAATTAAGTCCCATTTAGTTTTAATGCTGATGATTGTTAATTATATTTGATTTTTATATTTTACATAAAAGTAAATTATATTATATAATGTACGTAAATTTTGAAATTTAACTTGTTATGTATATGATTAAAATAAAATTAATTATTGAACTACATAAAAATTATTAAGAAATTATCATTTATCAAATAACTTATAAAAATTATACCCAATATTTTGAAATTCTTCTTATATCTCATACGAATATTACTAATTTGTCCATTATTATATTGAAATGAATAAAATAACCTAATGCTATATATATATATATATATATATATATATATATATATATATATATATATATATATATATATATATATATATATATTTGCGAGAGAGTAGATTATGAACAAGCCAAAGTCAAATAAAAATAAATAAATTCCAATTCTAATAGAATTATTTCTAATATCTTATATAAGAATTCGTTCATATATATTTTAATTATCTTAATTATTCCTAGTCATAATAGAATTAAATCTATAATTAATGAATTATTAATACTATTTACTAATAAATTAAATTATTAAATAACAAAATTAATTTAATTAATTAATACAATTATATTGACTTTTTGGTAAATTTATTTGTATTCTCTATTTTTACTTTTATATATGCATGATGATATAATAAAGTTAATGCAATTCAAAAGTCAATGTGGACCGTTGGGATTTTAATTTTTAATTGTGCAAATCCAAGTTGGACTTGAATAATAAAAAGTTATTAGATTTGAAAAATGATTTATATTGGAGTGTTATTACTAATTTAAGAACTTTGAAGTGTCTATAAATATAGACATGTTCAAGGCTTTAAAAGATGAATCCAAAAAAGCAAATACAAGAGTAACGTAGAAATTTGCAAATTTGAGTTTTTGCTTGGATATTCTTGAGTGTGGAAAAATATTTAAGGAAAAGTTTCGGAAAGTACCTTTGTGAGCTTTGAAATTTTCTCCAAGGGTTTTAAAGTGGTGAAAATTATTTTTCTAACTTATATAAAAGGGAAAATACTATAAATTGTAAGTTTGAGTAGGATTCACTCAAGAAAGATACTATTTTATTGTATTATAATTTTATTTTCTCATATAGTGAAGAATTGAATACTCCTAGTAGACATATATAATCAATGACCAAACCACATAAATCTTATTTGTTCTTTATTTTCTTTGCTTGAATTTTTATTTGACGTGCTTATTAGTTATTTTTCTCGCATTAGACATATTATTTCCTTTTTCTTGAAATTGATTATTATTGGGAGGCGTCCGCACTTTGCAGTGAAAAAAAAAATTGATGTAATATTTTTGCCAATTTTATTAGGTTATTTTTCCTTTTTTTTTTTTCCTGCTAAAATTCTGTATGCAAGATGTATACTCACCATAAAAATTTTGTCAACATAACATATGTTGAGTGAGAATTTTTCAATGACAGCTATCAAGTCAATCATCTTATTCTTTGAAAATTAATAGTCAAATGGTTGAATAAATGCATAATCGAGCCGTTTTCAAAGTAAATATAACTAAAAAAAACCTTTAAGGATATTTATTAATATATGAAAAGTAACATATAGCTCTTGCATTCAATAGAGGGCGAAAACTTTATAGGATAAATTATTAATATATTTTTAAGATTCCGTTGAATATACTAATTAATCTCTTTATTTTTTTTTGAATATATTATAAAATTTTTTAATTTTAGTTTCAATATCCAAAAAAAATCTTATATTATTTTATAATAAAATATTCTGTTAGTCAACTAGAATATTCTGTTAATCAACTAAAAAATACAAAAAATATTCAGAATATTCTATTAGTCTACTAAAAAAATACAAAAAATGCTCTTATTTAGTTTTTTTGATAAATTTGACATTTTATTAATTTAAAAAATACAATATTAAAAAAAAATAATAAATTTGATATTTTGGTATAAAATTGATAATATTAATTTTTTTGATATATTTTTTAGTATTTTTCAACACAAAAAAAAAGAGTAGAAAAAAATTAACTGAAAAACCATCTAAAATATTAAATATAATTTGAAAAATTTCATATAAAGAGACTATCTAATATATCCAATAAAATTTGAGAGTTACATCTTGTATCTCAGTGCATTGTTTAATCATTTTTTGACTTCCTCATTTTTTGTGAACCTCCCTTATCATCTTTTGACGGTCAATTCTAAGTATTTAGAATATCTGCAATATCTTTTTTATTTTTTTATATAAATTTATGAAGTTTTATATCTTCTAACAGTTTCTCTATTTTCCTCTTTATTTAGCTCTTTCTCTAAAATTTATAATATTTTTCATCTGATTTAAGAGTTACTAGGAGCTCTAAGTAATATTTTATTATTTCTCTTTTCTCTTTTTTATTATTTTCTCTCTTTTTCCTTCTTTTTTGTATTTTACTCTCTCTCTTTATTATTTTTCTAAATAGTTTTATTAATAAAAAATTAAAATAGAGAGTGATTTAAGAAGTATTGTTGGAGTATATACGATTTTAAAACAACTAAAATAGGAAGTGGATATTTTATAATATAATAAAAAATGAAATATGGAATATAGTTAGAGATGCTCCCAGGCAAGGTTTCCAAGTGTGACTAAAGGGCCTTTCATTGCATGATGACCATTTGTTAGGCAATTTGTGATGCTAATGCATAGAAGTGGCCACAGTTTGGAATCAGCAGTTACACGGTTTAATTTTTATTAAACCAGTTTTGAACCGTTTCTTAAACTGTCTAGTTCCAGTTGATGAACCAGCAGTTTTACGTTTCAATATATATATATATATATATATTTATAACATTGTAATTATATATATTAATATTATAAATATATATAACTATAGTTTTTTTTAACATATGAGTTGGAACTGTGAACTGCCGGTTCTAATTCGTAGTTCTAGAGAGGAGAGACTGGTCTAATATGAGTTTAACCAGTCCGATTCTAGACTGGCTCGAACTGTGGCCACCCCTACCAATAAAAGAGCTTAACTATTAATTGAATACATTGCTTTGCTTTATTTCTAATGCTGAATACATCAAATACAAATTATTGATTTGCTTTTATCTCTAATGTTGAATACATCAAATACATGAATGCTAAATAAATGCAGAAAATACATTTATTAAAATCTAATGTATCTTTTGCTATAACCGCAACGAACTCGTTCACAACTTTTCTTAATTTGTTAGATCACCTGGAATATTTGAGACTACTATTTTGGTATACATGGAGATCGTGGGCGTATTTAGATTATATAGAACTACTGTTAGTCTAAAATGGATAGCATTTAGTGATGGCAAAAAAGCTTATTTTTTGAAATTCAACTTTTTTTTTTTCCCATCTTAGAGCATTTTTTATGTAGAGAAATACATATTTTCAAAACCAATGTTTCTAATGTTTCTATCTATTTTTTTCCTCTTGCATTGGGTCTTGCTTCAAAAGGATTTCAAAGGATTGTCCATAATTGTCTAGCTCGAATTGAGGTTATTGCTTCTCCTAATGATGTCTACTATTTTATGTACATTATGATATCCATTTCCTTTAACAATTTGTGCAATCCAAAGGCAGATATAACATATTATATATTAAATATTAAATTTTTTTAAATAAAGTATTAATTTAAAATTAGTTTAATATTAATAAAAATAAATTTAATTATTAAATTACTATATTATCTAATTATTGAATTATATATATATAAGGAAAAACTATTATTTACCACCTAGTATCCCCCTAAGTTTGAAAAAGAATATAATACATTAGTAAAAAAAATTTCCCTTTAGCTCGGGTATTAGTTCAGTAAATTAAAATTGCAAGGAATACTAGTGTAATTTATTAAAATTTCAAGAGAAAATAGTATAATTTTCAAATATCAGGGAAATGCTAATGTATTATGTCGGGACAAATCATATGTTTTTCAAACCTCAGATATACTAGTGTATTATATCAAATTACAGAAATCAAATAATAATTTTCCCTACATATTATACATACATTGCCTTATTATAAATATATAACTCATGCTTGGGTGAGAAAACTCATTTAAAAAGTGTTTTAAATAAGCTAATGATATTGAGATTTGTAAAATTTCAAAATTTTGGTTTCATTGTAATAAGTTAAATTTCTAGTAGAAAATAATGTATAGTTAAATAGGAGTCTTATCTTTAAAAACAAACTTTTTAATAAGAATAAATTACTAAACACTCATGAGATTTTAATTTTAATAGATAAAATCAAACTTTTCAAAAACTTACATATGGTTTTGTCATTTGATAAATTCCCTCTAAGATAACAATTAAGAAGGTTGGAAACTTAAATGAACTGAAATGTTCCTCATTTATATCATTTGGTGGACCCTAAATTGATTATAATAATTTTTTTTTTTCAAAATTAGCCATAATCTTTTTCAGTACATTAATATGGAGTATTCAGTATATTCAAGCCTCTAGTCTTCGGCCATATGAAACAAATTGATTAATGTCTTTACCCACATGAAACAAACAACAATAACATTAATATGGAACATTTTAGCAAATTCAAGCCTCTAATAGTTTTATTAGACGATACTTGCCAAATGACATAAGGTGCACTTTCTGAAAAATTTATTTTTGCTCGTCAAAATTACTAATTTTAAGAAAGTTTTCGATAATTTATTCTTAAAATAAAAATCAATTATTTAAAAAAACACTTGAAATTCAATTGGTACTTTGTTAAGTGTGAGCCCTTAAAGAGCATATTAAACAATCTCTCTATTTCTATCTTTATCTATATTTACATTCTCTCTCATCAGATTTAAGATTCACAATAAGCTCATAAGTAATATTTTATTATTTCTCTTTTTTTTTTCTCTTTTCTTCTTTCTTTTTTTGTCTTTTACTCAATTTCTTCATTTTTTTCTAATAATTTTATTAATAAAAAATTAAAATAGAGAGTGAGATAAAAAAAAATAGAAAATTAATTTTTTATAATATAATAGAGAATGAAATAAAAACTATAAGCTCAAACCTCAAGAAAAATATACTTGATGACTTTTTTTTTGCCATATTTTTTTTTATTTCTTTTAATTCCTCTCTCTCTCTTTGCTGTTGCCTCGAACAAAGCTCAGCATAATTCTTTGAATCCAATACCCATTTTCAGGCACCCACCAATACCTCAATTACTTATATTTGTGTTTTTCAAACTACTAGCATGAATACCCTCCAATATTCAGTATTGCAAAACGATAGTTTCAGGAATTCATATGAGATGGGAGAACTGGGCTGCAAGCGAATGATTAAATATGGTGCTGAACTGGGCTGCAAGCGAATGATTAATAATGGTACCTAAGAAATATATCTTCGCAAGAAAAAAGCTCACTCAAATTCAATATGTTTGAAGGGTGTGAAGAAGAAGAATAAGAATAAGAGCTCGCTCACCCAAATTCACTATGTTTGAATTTATTAGAAAATGCCTTGTGCTGCACACTCAGAGACATGAAGCCACTGCACTTACTTTTATCAAACATCACTGGCAACTGAAAATTTCCCGATCACCTCATTTTAAGTGTAATGTATTTGATGCCTTATACTCTTCCAACTCCACCTATATAGAATAATATGGAAAACTTCTCAAATCAAGATCCTTGCGACGTAAAAATATATTGTAGACCACACATGTCCCATGACTTTTTGTTAATCTATTTCCCAATTATTTCATGCAATCACCTTGTTTATAGTTCATCACTGCAGTTCATCCCCAACCAACAAACACGAGCAATAATGCATGACTTTTGCAATAAGCAAATTTCCTTTGACTATAACAACTTATCTCCAATATTCGGTGCTCCTGAAAGCTTGATCTTCACATTCAGGTATTTGCTGACACTGCAGTTGTCACGAATTCATTTTAAGCAAAAATAAAGCAGCAGCAGAAAGCTGCTGACGTTGATCTTTATACCCCATTGGTATTAACAAGCAGTTTTTGCTATGCAATGTATTTTCATAATAAATAGAAGGTAAGCATTAACAAGTTTTTTGCTATGCAATGTATTTTCATATCAAATAAAAGGTAAAATGCGGAGTGCTTGGAATCACAAAGACATTTCAATACCGCTCTCTGTGCAACTTCATAGCCGAATATGGATATAATTTTAAGTAGAGAAGTTAACACAAGTATCCAAGATGAATCGGCATTAGATACGTAATCGATAAATAACTATGTTTTCAAATCCCACTGACAACTAAATACCTCAGATAAAAAGAGAAATTCAAAGCAAGGCTACTGGTGGAGACAAGTTAAGGGCTAGATCTAGCCAACAAGATACTTGATTCTAAACGCAATGGTAATAAATGGAAAAACCAATTATATTCACCCTCTGAACAAACTGATTGTGCGCATAAGGGTAGCATCTGCCATCCAATTTCAGATAAACAGCTCCAATTATAGCCTGCAAGTATATATGAATTGTCTCAATTTATTTATCCCGACTAAAAATGTTTTGTGCCATCACCAGTGTTTTTGAAATTGCATACCTCTTTTTTTTTTTGGTCCATCTTCACTTTAAATAAGTCATTTTTAAGGTATATATATATATATATATATATAGCCATAGAACAGAACTTTCAATATCGAGGCAGATTATCTATTAGGCATATTGTTGAATGCTTGTTCAACTTTAGAATACAAGTAGCAGATGATTACAAAATGATTGCAGTCAAAAGAAATTCACATTAAAAAAAAAATATATCAGCCAATAAGAGGCGTAGAACTTGTCAGGAAATACTCAAAATTAAAAAGCATAATTATAAATCAAATCTAATAGAATTTTGTATTCTAAAATATGAAATGTAAAATATAAGGCTCAAAGACAAAGCAAAAGCATAACCTCACATAAGTACTCAAGCCGCCCTCATTGACATTCGAGAATCAGTTCCTACCAAGTGGGAGCGACCTACAAGAAAATGTCTCCTTGAAATCTGATTTCTTTGAAGAAGTAAATATAGATGCATACACCTCTTTATTCGCATTAGCTGGTGCCATATCAGCAGCCTTAAACCGCTTCACTGCACCACCATTAGTGGCCCCTGTAACCTTCTCAACTATTCCATTTCCTTCCACTTTCCCAACAACCTTCTGGACAGCCTTAACATTATCAATCCCATGCTTTTTACCTATCAATTGTGCTGAATCCATGCTCACACAATCCTCACCAGTAACACCCAGTCCCCCATTCTTAAGCTTCTTTAGCTTCTTATCCTTCACCTTTGATCTCTCCTCTTCCATCCTTTCCCTCAAAACTGCCACCTCCTCATCAGTTCCATTTATGACAATTTTTTCTGATTCCTCGTATTCCTTGTAACAAACCAAGCATGATGAAGATTTCACCTCCTTCAATGCTTTAGCACTCAAAACATGGCCACAATTCCTCAAAGCAAAAAATTTATACTTTCCATTGAACTCTAGCCCTGTGATGGGGCAATGAAAGCTTGTACCATTAGATTCCTCACTAGGAATTGGCTCCAGCTTTATATTTATCATATCCTTCAAACCCTTAATATAACCAAACTCCTTGGGCAACTTTTTGCCTATCAAAGCCTCCACCAACGCTTCTTTGTTAAACAAATTGCCAAGGCGATCAATAACACAGGGCTGCGTCAAGGGCTCGTTAGAGAGAGCGCAATTGAGCCATTTAGAGAGTCTCTGTTCATTGGGATCGACCTTATCAGGCTTCTTATCAGCGTACATGTTGAGATAGCAATCGCGGGACTCAGCACCAGTAGCACCACCATCTCCTCCACCGCCATAGATTCGGGATCGCAAAACGAGAGTGGAAAGAGGGGCAATTTGAAGATTTGAAATATGGGTGGAATCATGTAGAGGTTTGCCATTGAGAGTGAAGTAGAAAGACGAGAGATTTTGATTACCGGGAAGAAGAGTGTGCTTGAGGCTATGAAGGGTTAGGGATTGGGTAGGATCTAGGGTTAAGGTTTGTAAGTGAGAATCTGGGGATTGAACGAAGATTTGACGGGTTTTTGAATGCATTTTCCACAGAGGACTGCAGTTAATTGTTAGCTTTGAGGTTTTCATTAAGAGATTTGGGATTTTGATGGTGAGATTTTCGAGAGAGAGAGAGAGAGGAACAGGTAATCTTCAATGATCAATGTATTGAGTTCGCGGCGGTCACCGACTTTAAACGAACAAAAGCCGACTGGAACCGACTGCAATTTTGTACAAACGAAAACGACGTCGTAACAGTTTTTCTCATTGCAATATTGCATAGATTTTGTACGAAATGAAAAATAAATAACTAAATAAATAAGAGAGTAATTGCAACAAGCATTTGGACACAAATCCTACCACTTACAAGGTAATTTAAAATTTTATTTCACGTTAAGTTTCATTCCTAAAAACATGCTATTGCCAATAATATTTTCCACTAAGACTATAACTTTTTTCTTAATTTTTTTTCTTCTCTCGTTCTCTGTACACCAATATTAACTCTGTCTACCATACAAATGATCTCTTATCATTACGAAATTTGAACAATAACTAATTTTCCATCGGTCCAAGCTCTGAGAGTGCACTTGACTTAGTGACAATTTCTCATAGTCACATTCTGGTGGATAGGGAGGACCAAGTTCTGAAAGCGCTCATATTCACAATCCGTATCCGGTTGTCTGGGTATCGAGTATTGGGCAATGTAATATAAATCTAATATAAGGTGATGAATATTTTAATTAATTCATAAATATTCAATTATGGCTTCCGCTTACCATGTATGCTTCTTTCTTCTAAAGAAATGTTAACAATTTGACGGTTGATAAAAAAATGTTTATACTGTATGACTGCGTGTTAGAATTTATATGAATATATATACTACTAAACTTTTAGTAGTTTAGCGTGTGGGCTTTCTTGCACGCAAGTTTGGAGCCATTGATTTAGTTGATAAAGAGAAGCCTGAGGTTGTCAAATCGTTCCAGCTCAGAGTCAACTCTTTTATTTCATGCATTCTTTATTCTTTACTCATACATTCGGGTAGTCATGAATGTAATAAGACAATTAATTAATTAATTTATGTGTTGGATTTAAGGGATTGTAACAATTGGGCATCTTTAGCCCTAGATTATGGTTCATGCTTGATGTTTAATTTATGTCTTTATTATATCAAGCATGAGAAATAGTATATATTGATTGATTACATGATATGCTTGTGGATGATATAGGTTATTTTGGTTGATATTACATTTTGGTATTAGATCCTGGTTCAGGAGGTTCTAGACTTGAGGGGGCTATGAGTTTATCATTCATTGCAACATGAATAATATTTGACTATGACAAGGGTTATTTCTCTGTCAACTGTAGGGTAGTTGAGAGCAATGTCGGAATCTGGACACCGTGTTCATTGTGAGAAGGGAGACTTGTATGAGGCTAGGACAAATCACCAACCTAGCATGGCTAGCATTTAGGGCCCGTAGGGGTTCCCAGACTTAAATGAGCCAGTGGAACAGGCTAAATCGGGGCATATTCCCCTTATGTAGTAGATGACTGGTTTGTTGCAACAAATTGTCCGAGTAGTGCCATAGCAGGCTCCTACTCTATCTCTACCTCCACCACTAAAGCTAGTCATTCAGATAGATAGACTTAAGAAACTTGGAGCAACAGTTTTCTTAGGTAAGAGGACTAGTGATCCGATCGATGCTGAGCAGTGGTTGGATCAGATCGAGAGGGTCTTTAGAGAGCTGTAGGTTCCTGAAGAGGACTGATCTAGATTTGCTATGTCATTGCTGTAGTCCGATGCATATGATCGGTGGAAGATAGTCCTTAGGAGGCTTAGGGTGGTAGAGCTGGTCACTTGGGATTTCTTTATGGAGCTGTTCAGAGCTCGTTATATGCCATAGATATACCTGGACGAGCAGAAGAAAAAGTTATGACTCTCAAGTAAGGGAGGATATCAGCTATAGAGTATAAGACTGAATTTACTCGGTTGAGTAAATATACATTGAAGTTGGTCAGCATGGAGAGTGACATGTGCAGACGATTTGAGGACAGTTTAAGTGGTGAGATTGGGGGTGTGATATGTTTCCGCCACAGTGATTACTCAGACTTGATTTTTGCCGCTCTCACTCTTGAGAAAAGAAAGAGAAAGAGAGCGGAAGACGAGGACAAGAGGTAGTCAGTTCCAGCGACCCAACATGTATGTAAGAAGGGCCACTCATATCAGGGCCAGTCTCAGGGCCATTCCAAAGGCCAGTCTCAAGGCCAGCATTAAGATGGATCTCAGAGGAGGGGATCAGGACAGTATCAACTACAGGTAGTAACCAAAATCATACTAGAAAAGGGTACTTCTTAATGCACTATTTGCAATTGACACCACTTTAGGAAGTGTAGGGTTGCTTTAGGAGCATGCTTCAGGTGTGACCAGTAGGGCCATATAAAGAGGGACTGTCCATTGATGAATGATAATGTCCCAGCATAGACTACAGCTTTTGCACTAGCTGGGACTCGACCTTAGGTTAGAGGTGGCTGCCTAGGCAATACCAGGGCTACTTTAGATACAGTTAATAGGCCATGACCAGGTTGAGCACCAGCCAGGCCTTACACCACGAGAGCTAGAGAGGACTAGGCCACAACAGACGTCATTGTTGGTATGTTTACTCTTTATGACTTAGATATTTGTACATTGATTGACCTTGGATCCACACACTTATATATATCCACCAATACACTGAAACAACATGTTATGAGTAGTAAGCCCTTACTTTATGAGATAGAGGTGACCAATCCCTTAGGCCACAACATAGTTGTAAATCGAGTTTATAGGGACTGTCCACTATATGTTTATGGGATAGAGTTTCCAGTTGATTTGATAGATGTTAACCATAGGGTGATTGCTCTTTATTTTAATCTTGACAATCAAATTAATTGTTACTAACATCTTTATTAAGTGTTGTTTTGATACTGTTCAAAGTTTTAGTACATTTGGTTAAGGTCTCCTCATTGAACAACTCAAGAATTTCCTTGAGACGTATAACTCCCGACCGGGACACAAGTACAGATTGGGAAGTGACATGTCCAGAGTGGAAAAATATTGTCTCTAAGTGTTTCAAATTTCCAATAGCAAAAGTAGACAGGGATAGGGTATGTCCCAACCGGGACATACGTTTTCCAGACCAGGACAAAAATGTCCTGACCGGGACTGTAGTACAAACCAAGCAAAGTAAGTATCCAGACCGAAAAACTCTACAGGATGATGACCTAAAAGTTCCAGTAGCAAAAGTAGACCAGGACATGGTATGTCCCGACTAGGACACTCAGTTTTTCGACCGGGAATGGTTGCAGTCTGACAGGGACATTCAAAAAGATGTGACCATTGAAGAGTAGACACCACCAAAATGTGCCACATCATCAGAAAGTAAAAAACACTTTTAGTCAAACTAACTTTGGTCCCGACCGGGACTCATTCAAAGCTAAGAAGACCCAAGTTCTTGGCAGTGGCATCATCGGGCAAGTCCCGAACGGGACAATTGAATAAAAACTAGCTACTGGAATTTTCAGTCAATCAGAAGCTGCCACGTATCAAAATTGGGTATTTCCCGACTGGGAAATCATGGTTCCCAACTGAGACACTTCTTTCTGCAGACTGCATTTAATATACTTTTAAGAGAACGTTAGAAAGAGTTATGGCACCACTTTGTAACGGTTAATTGGTAGGTAATCAGTATAAATATCTTACCAAAAGGCCATTTAAGAAGATCCAATAACTTAACTAGTGCTAAAACTATTGCAATTTATTTTCTCATTCTTTTCATTAATTGTTTTATGTAAGGGTTCAAGTGTTAATCTTAAAACACTTGGGTTGTCTTGTAATTGGGTAGTGTGAGCCAAATTAAAGGGAATTGGTTGTTGTGTGAGCCACAAAAACACAAGGAAAAATTGGATTGAGTTTTAGCCTTGATAAAACACCTAGTTGGGAGTAAGCTTGTTAAAACTCTAAAATTGTAATATAAGTGATTAGATTAGTGAAAACCCAATCTAAGTTAGAGAGAGGAGTATGGCTAGTTAACACCCAAACCTCTATAAAATTTTTGTCTCAATCTTCTCTAACTTCTACTATCTTGTGAGTGCAAAATTTTTTAACTTCCCACCAATTCATCCACCCCTTCTTGGTCATTGTTTGGGCAACAATTTGTATTAGAGCAAGGTCTAGAAGTCAAACTTAATTAGCTTTAGCAAAGATCAACAATGGCACAAGAAGGATTCCAAAGTCTTAAACCTTATTTTGATGGGTCAAACTATGCCCATTGGAGGTTTAGAATGGAGGCATACTTGGATAGTAAAGACATTGATGTGTGGGATAGTGTTAACAAAGAATGGACACCACCAACAAGGAAGAATGCTGAGGGAGAGTATGAACCTCTCCCAAGAGTTAAGTGGATTGAACCACACAGGAGAGCAAATGGCAAAAACAAGAACGCCATAGCCATCCTAGCAAGCTCTCTTTCTCTTGAAGAGTGTGGGAAAGTCCAACATTGTCCAACCGCTTACAATATGTGGAGGACTTTGGAGAACTATCATGAAGAAACACAGCAAGTTCGTTCTAGGAAGATTCAACTCCTAATGAATAAATATGAACTCTTCAAGATGAAGCCAAATGAGACCATCATGGATATGACAAACCGCCTACTCTATATCATCAACAATATGAAGAAATATGGAAGACACACAAGCCTTAAAGATGTAAATAACAAAATCTTGAGAAGTCTTCCAATGAAAGTCTATGGATCAAGAGTGGCAGGTATAGTAGAAGCTAATGAGGATTTAAGGACCATTCCTACTGATGTGCTCATTGGCAAGCTTCTAACACATGAGATGGCTCTCATGAGAGAAAAAGAGCTTGAAGGAGAAAGAGAGAAGAAGAAGCCTTTTGTTCTCAGGGCAAGCACCACCTTCTCAAAGGCTCAAGACTTAGACCTCATTAGTGATGATGGGGTGAGTGAAGAAGAGGATGAGGAGATAGGCATGCTATCTAGAAGGGTCACAAGAATGATAGTCAACAAATATGGGACGATTAAAAACTACAAGCAAAGAGCTTCAAAATTCAAAGGCTCCTCATCTAACTTCAATAAAAATAAAGAGGAGATGAAGTGCTACAAATGTGGAAAGAAAGACAATATTAAATCTGAATGTCCTAGGCTCAAGAAGTACAGAGGCAAGTCTCATAAGGATGGAGGGGACAAAGGCCATAAAGATACATGAGATGATCCTACATCAAGTGATGATGAGGAGAGCCAAGAAGATGTAGCCAACTTATGCTTCATGGCCTTGGAGGACAACTCCAATAGGTAACATCCACTTCTTCTTCTTCTTTTACCTTAAATGATATTGATGATGATCTTATTGAGGTCATGAGCTTAGAATTAGAAAGATATAAAAGGAAAACTGATTTTCATAAGAAAAATAGCTCCAAGCTTAAGAATGACTTATCCAACCTTCAAAAGGTTGTGGAAGGGCTAAAAACCTCTAATGCTTCTCTCAAAAAGTCATTAGATGAACTTTCATTAAGACCCTCAACTATCTCTTTGATTAAAGAAAATAACATCTTGAAAAATGAAGTTGAGGAACTAAGACTTTCTATTTCTAAATTTCATAAAGGGAAGGAAAGTTTGGATACTCTCATTGTATCACAAAGACCTCCCCTAGTGAGATATGGCTTAGGCTTTAATGGAGCATCATCTTCATCTAAAACTATCTTTGTAAAAGCTTCAACACCACAAACCTCCTCAATTGACGTAGGGGCCTCTAAGGCCAAAAGTAAATCACACACCAAAGCCACTACTCAAAAGGAAAGTAGTAAAGGCTCATATGGCTCAAGAGGGAAACCTCAAAAGGCTAACCATGCATTCTTGTATAAGAGGCATGCACCTAAAAAGACACCCATTAGGCATGATTGTGTTTGTTGTTGCACCTCTTCATATATTTCTAATAAGAAAGTTATAAGGCCAAAACCCTATATTAAGTGGCAAGAAACCTTTAAAAAGAAGCAATACCACTATTGCATGGAGTTTGGGCACATAAATATTCATTGTTTTATAAGGAAATCCCATTGGGATTCTTTAAAAGCTAACCTCCAAGGACCTAAGGTTGTTTGGGTATCTAAAGGACAAACTTGAATTTATGTTTCATAGGTATGCCTTAAATCCGCAAGCAATGAAAATGTTTGGCTTTTGGATAGTGGATGCTCAAGGCATATGACCGGAAACAAAAACATCTTCACTAGTTTCAAACATATTGATGGAGGTAAGTTTACCTTTGGGAATAACGCTAAGGGTAAGGTAATTGGCATTGGTTCCATAGGATTGAATGGTATTTCAATTATTGATGATGTAATGTTTGTTAATGGTTTAAAGCACAATATTTTGAGTGTGAGTCAATTATGTGACAAGGGAAACAAAGTAAGAAAGTCCTAAAATCACACATCATGCTTCATGTTCTTAGCACAAATTTATCAGTTTATTATATGTGCTCATTTTTAAACTTCACATACACTCGTATATTCAGTGACTTAATTATCTAAGATTTTGCACGAAATGCTTCCTCTTAAATTTTAAAGGTGCTCGAACTTGAAATCTCATATTATGGAAGAAGGTGTTAGCTATTCAATAATTATTCTATCCGATATGGGATAAAGGCACATTTATCTCTTAACTTTTCATCTTTATCTACAACATGACAATCGTTGAATAGCTAATAGAAGATACCTTTTATCATCTCATGTTATAGCTGGTTAATAAAGTCATTTATAATTTTTTTTAGTAAAACAAAATTAAAAAGATAAATTTATAAGGCAAGAAATGGAACTGAATGAGTGAGTAAATGACTTTTTTGGTATAATGAGTCATTTGCACATATCATTATGCCATAAGCATGTTACATTTTAATACATATGTATACATATATAGAAAATAGATGTTTAAATAAATGGCAATTATTTGTATTAGAATATATATTAATGATTAACAAATGTCAATAAGAATTAAAAATTAGAAGATCTTACCAAATACAAGATATTATGTAAATAAGAATCCCATATGGAAGTTATTCTACTTATGGACATAAGGTAGAGTGTAGAATGTGGCAGTCCGTGTTGCGGCAGATGCAACAGAGGCAAGGTATCCAATGCCCACCATACTCACTATTATCAACATTTGCATTATTGCTCCCATTTTTGCTTTCTTTACGTGTATAACCAAGCTAGTTTAGTGCTTTTTTCTGTGATTTAAAGCTGAATATGTCTCGGTTCTTATAGACTCTCAAGTATCAACTTTTGTTTATTCTAGATTTTTGTAGGCCAATTGAATTAAGGGCAAACTCCATTAAAGTCCAATGTCTATAAAAATTTAAAACTAATATCCATAAGTGGTCAAATGCCTGAGTAAGAAGTTGTCAGAATGAATCCCTAGATATGAGGAGCACTACATATACAGTTGATGAGGAGTGATAGACTAGGGAAAAAATTGTGGATATAACTGCTACAATATGGTACACTACTAGAAGTTAGAGAAAGTGAGCAGTTACAGAGAATGTAGAGATCATGGGCAACAACTTTGAGGCCATAAAGAGGGAGAGCATCCACAAAAGACGAATACACAACCAATCGATCAACAACAATCAACACAAAAGACAAACACTTAATAATTACTCAAATTTAGTCAAGTCTCTAGCAAATTTGTTTTAGCATTAGTCTTGTTGGCATTAGCTTCAATTGTTCTTCCTTTTATTCAACTTTATTGTAGCTCATCAATTCATTTTTCATATGCAAAATTTACTTTCTTCAGCATTTAATTTATCCAAGCTTTATTTTCTTCAATTGCTCAATTTATGTGCTTTGTTTCCTAAACTCAATTTTCATTCACTGTCAATATTTCCAATTTCACTAGCAATCAAATTTAGGGGTATTGTCAAGGAAGTCTAGAGATCTACAGTTGATTGGTTAGAAGTCAAGGAGAAAATTTCATTTTAGTTTGGAAACACTTTAATTTCCTAGCACACTTACATTTTATTTTTTGTAGCAACATCTATTTTTGGCACAACCACTGGGACCCGTTTGGTTGGTACTACATGCCTGTTGAAACTAGAAGTAAGAAAGCTATAGAGTCTCAGGGCTTAAGATTTTTTGCTCCAATAAGAGAACAAGAAAGAAGAGTTCTGCTCCTTGTGGAATATATTGAGAATCTCACACTTCCTCGGCATGCTGAAGAAGAAGAAGGAATTAAGAGTCCATAAAGACAACATGTATCAAGTTATAGTCCACATACCAACGTTTATAACTTTTTAGATGTGTTTAGGTCTTTGATGGAGGAATTCGTTCAAAAGTTTGAAGCTACTATAGTCGAGCATTTGAAGCAGATGGTTGAACAAAGAACGAATCAAACGAGAGCCATTGTTGAGGAATTATCTCAACAGTCCTCCTCCTAGGAGAAATTAGCAACTAGAATCATAGGAGAACCAAAGCAACAGATGGTTGCACCCAAGCAAGACCTTGTCCCTAGGCAACCATCTGACGATCTTAAGGGGCAATACTGTGGGGTCAACCGTGACTTCCACTGCTCATAAATTGAGGCAAGGTACACACCTCCTCACCTAAAAGAATAAAGGATTGCAGGTCTTTAGGGCCGAAAGCAACATCAGCTTCAGAGCCACTACCCAAAAGTTCATTGCCCACACTAATCTTGGCAATCAACCTGGAGTTTATGGAGAACCACTACCTTTTACTGCAGGCTTGGGGGGCAGATTATATATGCCTGATGGATCAGATATGAATAGGGAACAACTATCTCTTTTGATTTTTGTGCGGGTATATGGGCCATCGCTAGCACTAGCACCAGTGCCAATGCCAGCACTAGTGAACATAAAAGCAATAAGGGAGGCAATTCAAGAACTATATGGGCCTGGCCTCAGACAAATAGGCCGCTCTGAATTCCACAAGCCTTATCCAGATATGATTGATAGGGACAATCCTTACCCAGGGATATAGAATACTAAACTTCACACTTTTCTCTAGAGAGGATGGGCAATCCACATTGGAATACATAGCTAGGTTCATTGTATAATGTGGTGAGTTAGCCAATTATGATAATTTTCCATGTTACAAACTCAAGTTGTTTCCCAATTCTTTAACTGGTTCGACTTTCATATGGTGTGATATACTCCCTAGGAATTCCATACTAACATGGCAAGAAATGGAGAGGTAGTTCCACACCTAATTCTACAGAGTTGAGCCAGAAATTTATATTGTTGAACTCTCTAGAGTAATATAGAAGAGAGGAGAGACTGTCGATCTCTTCATAAGATTCAAAAAGATGAGGAATAGGTGCAAAATCCACTTACTTGAGATGGAGTATGTCAAAATGTCTCAAGAAGGTATTGATATAGAGTTGAGAAAGAACTTATAGGGGACGAAGTTCAGAGATTTCTATGAATTGGCTGCCAAAATCTATGAGTATGAAAAATTCCTAAAAGAGGAATGACCCCATAAGAAAAGTGGTTATAGGCACATACTTCAAGAGGCAATATCTGAAGTTGTCATCACTTACTTGGTTAACACTAGTTCCTATGTATGCCCTATACTAGTGAGGAAAATCTAAGACTTGTGGAAGAAGAATCAAGCCTTAAAAAATCAGCCACAAATATACTTTTGAGGTGTCTAAGATTGAAGAAATCTTTGATTTTTTAGCCAAGGAAAAATTCATTAGCTTTCCTCGTAAGTACCAAGCACCATCCAAGGAGGAATTAAGGGGTACAACCTACTATAAGTGTTATAACTTATGGAACCATAGTACTAACTCTTGTTGAAGTTTTAGAAATATGATACAGGATAGAATCAACAAAGGGATACTCAAGTTGACTGAGAAAAAGGAGGCCATAGTGATTGATGAAGATCCATTTTCCCCTATGGCTTTAGTGAATATAGCAACTATTGACCTTAGATCCTTTTTGGATTCTAAGAAAAGAAGGGAAAGTGAAAGGCTAGTACCTAATCCAAAAACTTGAAAGATTTGGATTTCTAAATAGCTTCTCATGCAGGAAAACCTAAGGCATTAGGTGCAAAAAAGGGTTCAGGCCTATCTAAGGCCGATTCTTGAAGGAAAAATCCTGGGGAGAAGACACTCACTAAGGTATAAAAGAGGGATTAGGCCTACTTAAGGTCGATTACTGAAAGAAATGTTCTGAGGATTAGATCCTCTCCAGTATATAGAGGGAGGAATCAAGCCTACCTAAGGCTGATTTTTGGAAAGAAAGCTCTGGGGAGCAATTACTCACTAGAGAGATAGAGCTATTCCAATTTCAAGTTCTAAAAGGCAAAAAGTACCTAGAGAGCACCAAAACTCTAGGAGAAATTCAATCCCTAAAGCGAGATTACTCACCTGGAGGAGATTTGTGGTGCCACCTCTAGACTAGCTGGCCAACAATGGCATAGAGTCCAACACAAAAAATTCCCCTAGAAACTAAAAAGGACTTAGAAGAAGAGGTTACAAAGGTAGAGAGTAGCTGAGAAAAGGCAAGAGAAAAGAGAGAATGAGCCAACTCAAACGGCCTCCCTAGTTGCTCTCTAGGGATAGAAAAGAAAGGTACTGAGCTAAATATGTTTTTATTTATTAGTAGGCTTAAGGGCCACTATATCAGAGGACAAAATATTTATCTTAGTTTGTACCTATGAAAAAATAGGCTTCAGGGCCATTCTTTTTTTTTTTTTTTGGTTTCTAATGCACATATATCTTATAAAGATTTAGCACACAACATACCCAAAGGTTAGCCTAGTGCCACCTTGATCACTAAAATGCAAATGCATGGCTGTAATGAATCTGTACAATTGTTTAATGAATCCACCTATTCATCATTTATCATTAGGCAACAAAATCAATAGGTTGGCTCATTTGTCACCTTTTCATCAATGCAAATGAATGGTTGTAGTGCATCTATGCAATTATTTAGTGAATCCATCTATATACAATCATCAGTATCATTAGGTTGGCTCAAGTGCCACCTTTTCAGTGCAAATGCATAGCTATAGTTCCTTATAAAGGTTCACTCCTTTTGAGTCACAATCACAATCATACTCAAAGGAGCAAACCAGCCTCATGGCAAACAAAGTTCATCATTGGCATTACCTAGAGGATGAAGTTGTCATCGGTGTCCTTAAACTAAAAGGGAGTCCGTGCAAAAACTTCCAAAATTCTAGACATTTGATTTAGCCCTTTATGTGCAAAGATGTGGCTAATACCTAGACACTCACCGGCTAAAGCAAAAGCCCAATAAATTTTAAATAATCCATAGGCAAAATTCCCCACTAGGATCTTTATTATATAAGAAAATCTCACCAAACATATTCCATAAGTCGAATTAAATATTTTCATGCTAAAATTCATCCCAAACAAATTCAAAAAAATTATTTGCTAAGGAAAGTCTAGTCCTATCACACAAGCAGATATCTTAGTGCATAGACATAATATTAAGGATGTAAAAGATGAGATTTACCTCTAAGTTTCCTCTTAGTATGATCTTGGAGAAAGAAATATTCAATAGGGACTTTAACCACAAAGGTACAGAGTTGAGGACCATTTGCTACAAGAAATCGCTAAGGGTATATATATAAAATATTTTTCAAAACTTTACCCAGCAAGTTCTCACAAACTCAAGAAAATTTTCAAGAAATCAAAGGTACTCACATGATAGAAATTGAGATAACTGAGCTGAACTCACATGGTGGGTCGGTGCTCGGGTTCTTTTATCAAAAACTAGGCTTTGGTAATTGATGGAAGGAGAGTGTGATGGGTTGAGGTAGTTGATGGAGCTTGTTCCTTCTCTTGGACTTTACTTGGCTAAAAATGGGAGATAAAAGTTCATGGGTTTTGCAAAAAAAATTGAGAAGTAGAGGAAGATGGTGAGTTTTTGTTGGGTTTGAAATGAAGAAGGTGAAAAGAGATTTTATGAGAAAGAAAAAGTTTGTTGGCTGAAAATAAGAGATGAGAAAATGGATTTTGTAGATTTTGTAAAGAAGTTAAAGAAAAAGAAGAATAATTGGAGTTTTGGCCAAAAGTACTAGGATGAAGAGATGAGTTTGTTTGATTTCTTAGATTTTCTTGGTTGGAAGGTTTAAAAATGGTGGGTTGAGTAGATGAGTTTTGTAGAGAAAATGAAGAGGTTGAAGAAGATGAAGAGAAAATATTGATTTTTTGGGAATTAAAATTTTTGGGGTTTGGAAGAGAGAAAAATGAAGGTTTAAATTTGAAATTAATTCTCTTGGAAAATGAGTCTTTGACTGCACTTTTTATTTTTCCCAGCTTTGGAATTCCAAGTCTAAAGATAATACAATTATGGCCTATGGTCATACTGTATGCGGGAGTAATTGTTTGCACCAGATTTTTGTAGGCTCATTGGATTGAGGTCAAATCCCATTAAAGCCCAAAGTCTATAAAAATTTAAAACTCATAACCATGAGGGGTTAAGTACCTGAACAAGAAGTAGTCAGAATGAAATTCCTAGATATGAAGAGTACTATAGATATATTTGATGAGGAGTGGCAGACGAGGAAAAAAATTGTGGATATAACTGCCACAATGTAGTACACTACTGGAAATTAGAGAAAGTTGAGCAATTATAGAGAACGCGGAGATCATGGGCAACAGCTCTGAGGCCATAAAAATGGTAAGCATCCACAAAAGACGAACAAACAATCAATCGCTTAACAACAATCAATACAAAAGACAAACACTTAACAACTATTCAAATTTAGTCAAGTTTCCAGCAAATCTGTTTTAGCATCAATATCGTTGGCATTAGTTTTAACGTTATTATAGCTCATCAATTCATTTTCATCAGTGAAATATACTTGCTTTAGCATTTATTTTATCCAAGCTTATTTTCTTCGATTGTTCAATTTATTTGCTTTATTCTCTAAGCTCAATTTTCATTCACCGTTAATATTTCTAGTTTTACTAACAATCAAATTTAGGTATACTATTCAAAAAGTCTATTAATTTACAGTCAATTAATTTAAAATTAAGACGTAAATTTTATTTTAGTTTTGAAATATTTTAATTTTTTTTTTGTATGTTCGACATTTTATTTTTTAGCAACAAGTCATTTAATTTTCTAATATAATCAACACAAAGTACAAAGAAGACTTTGGAGAAGACTTATGCTGATAAGCTCATGAGTTGGCATTGGTAGGCATAGTACACTACTAGTTCATTCATGTTTGTGAAGATTATCACTCCACTAAAAGTTGAGATTCAAGTAAAAAAAAGAAAAAGGAGTACAAGATTTACAATTCACATATTGAATATTTTCTGAAGTTCAGAGCTTATAAATGCGTTTTCAGAAACTTTTGAATATTTTTCCATATTTAAGAATAGAGGGCTTCTGTGATACACCCGGTATACCGTGCACCTGGTGTTTTAAAACCATTGGATTATAAACTTTTAATTTCAACTATTCATTTTCGACGGGTGAGATTAAAAGTTTATAATTCAATGGTTTTAAAACATCCGATGCACGGTTAGAAATACTGTTAAGAATATCCAAATAAAACTTTAAATTTGCAAATTCTTTGCTTGTGTTTGCTTTATTTGCTTCATAATTAACTATATTTTCTTTTAAAAAAATAAATTATCTTTTTAAAATAAATAAAAAGAAAAATACGTCTACCATATTGATACGAAGAGACTATAATTTTATTATCATTCCTTAAATCCCTAAATCTGCTAAATCCTCACAATTATTGCCATTCTCTTCCCTAGCAGCAAAATTTTCATTCTCATTCAGAGAATGGAAGCTTTAGTTGTCATGATTTGCATAAATTTAATTATCAATTTTAGGAATAAACAAAATTAAA
>CATIWF010016936.1:0-50348 GCA_949630135.1 Balakata baccata | reverse complement strand
TATCTTTCCAAGATCCTAGCTTGCAGAAGCCTTTGCCTTTTTCTTCCACACTCTCTTTCTCTTCCTTTCTTTCTCCTCCCTATGCTCAGTTGTCTCCCTTTCACTCTTCCTTTGGTTTTCAGCTGCTCAAAGGTAAGACCTTGTTAATTAAGTGTTCTATTTGGCACTTTTCTCTCCAACGGTCACTTTCCCTTTTCTTATCTGTTCTGTTCGTGGAAATGTTTTTCTTGATTTTACTGGTTTTGCTTCTTTGTAATATTAATGAACTAGTGAGCTCACTGAATAATGAAGGGATTGCACTTTTGTCTTTCAAGCAGTCCATATATCAAGATCCAGAAGGGTCTTTGAGCAACTGGAACTCCTCTGATGAGACCCCCTGTTCATGGAATGGGGTCACATGCAAGGAGCAAAAAGTTGTCTCTGTTAGCACTCCAAAGATGAAACTTTATGGGTTACTTCCTTCTTCTCTTGGGTCTCTTCCTGATCTTAGACATGTAAATTTGAGGAATAATAGGTTCTTTGGTAGTTTACCTGCTCAGCTCTTTCAAGCTCGAGGGCTACAAAGTCTGGTCCTTTATGGGAATGCTTTTTCTGGGCCTTTGCCAAATGAGATTGGCACGTTTAAGTATCTTCAAACCTTAGATTTATCGCAAAATTTCTTCAATGGGTCAATACCCACATCAATTGTTCAATGCAAGAGGCTTAGAAACCTTGATCTCAGCCAAAACAATTTTACTGGTTCTTTGCCAGATGGGTTTGGTTCTGGACTGGTTTCTCTTGAAAAACTTGACCTTTCATTCAATAAATTCGACGGTTCAATACCTAGTGATATGGGAAATTTGTCTAGTTTGCAAGGAACTGTTGATTTATCACATAATCACTTCACTGGTTCCATCCCACCTAGTCTTGGAAACCTTCCTGAGAAGGTTTACATTGATCTAACTTACAACAATTTGAGTGGTCCAATACCACAAAATGGTGCTCTAATGAATAGGGGACCAACTGCTTTTATTGGAAATCCTGGGCTCTGCGGTCCTCCATTGAAGAATCCTTGTTCTTCGGATACTCCTGGCGTAGGTTCACCTTCATCATTTCCTTTTCTGCCCAATAATTATCCACCACAGAATTTGGGTAACGATGGTGGCAAGGATGAGAAAGGAAGAGGATTAAGTAAGAGTGCTGTTATAGCAATAATTGTGAGTGATGTAATTGGAATTTGCCTCATTGGATTGCTATTCTCGTACTGCTATTCAAGGGTTTGCGCATGTGGTCATGATAAAGATGAAAATGGGTATATATTTGACAAGGGAGGGAAGGGCAGGAAGGAGTGTTTGTGCTTTAGGAAGGATGAGTCAGAGACTTTATCGGAGAATGTAGAGCAGTATGATCTTGTGCCACTAGATTCACAGGTGGCTTTTGATTTAGATGAGCTGCTTAAGGCTTCAGCTTTTGTTTTAGGAAAGAGTGGAATTGGGATTGTGTACAAAGTTGTCCTTGAAGATGGGCTAACTTTAGCTGTGAGAAGATTGGGTGAAGGAGGCTCTCAAAGGTTCAAGGAATTCCAGACAGAAGTGGAAGCAATTGGGAAGCTAAGGCATCCTAATATTGTAACTCTCAGAGCTTATTACTGGTCTGTGGATGAGAAGTTGCTAATCTATGATTACATACCGAATGGAAGCCTTGCAACTGCACTTCATGGTGAGTCTTTGAAACCCTCTTGCAGCATTGTTAGTAATGTTGGATACTATATATACTTGTTTTTATTCTGACTGTTTTCTGTTCTTTTATTTATTTCTTTAGGGAAGCCTGGAATGGTTTCGTTTATACCATTGTCCTGGTCAGTTCGGTTAAAAATCATAAAGGGGATTGCAAAAGGCTTAGTTTATCTACATGAATTCAGTCCTAAGAAGTATGTGCATGGAGACCTGAAGCCAAACAATATACTTCTTGGACATGACATGGAGGCACAAATTTCTGATTTTGGACTTGGGCGCCTTGCGAATATTGCAGGGGGGTCACCAACCCTGCAGTCGAGCCGAATTGCTACAGAGAAACCACAAGAAAGACAGCAAAAGAGTGCACCCAGCTCAGAAGTTGCCACAGTTTCATCAACAAATTTGGGATCTTATTACCAGGCCCCTGAAGCTCTTAAAGTGGTGAAACCTTCACAGAAATGGGATGTTTACTCATTCGGGGTGATATTATTAGAAATGATAACAGGAAGAACCCCATGGGTCCATGTGGGAACTTCAGAAATGGATCTTGTTCACTGGATTCAGCTTTGCATTGATGAGCAGAAGCCGCTAGCGGATGTTTTGGATCCATATTTAGCTCCGGATGTAGACAAGGAAGAAGAAATTATTGGAGTTTTAAAGATAGCATTGGCTTGTGTTCACAACAGCCCTGAAAGGAGACCTACAATGAGGCATATTTCTGATGCTTTAAACAGATTGGAGCTGTGAATTTGAGGCTTTTTCATTCTTGATAACTTGTTCAGTTTAACTGATCTGGGGTTTGAAGATAAATTCTTTAAAGCACGTATTGCCAAGAACTTGTACCATTGTAATGAAGCAATGTAAAAGTAAATGATAAATTTTTTTCTTTAGATTTCCTTTTTCTTGGTAGGATTTTCTTGTTTGTCATGTGCATGAGAGCTAGGTGACCTTCTATAGGAGATTGGTTGTTAGTGTAAATTAATGTGAATGGATTGCACTTATTGCAGACCTTTGTTTGTGATTGTATTGGTAATGTAAAGTTAAATAATTGATTATTGCATCTTTCGTTTTTAGCAATAAATAATGGATTTTTTATTCGTGAATAATCTGAGTGTTAGATTTGAGATAATTAAATAAAACAAGAAGAAAGTGATTTGGTTGAGCGAGTTCGAGTCATTTATGTAGAGATAGTCTATACAGGAGAGCTATACTATGCTGGAGAGCTATACTTATAATGAGTTCAAAGGAATATAGATTTTTTGAAATCGGTTGGTAATGTGAAAAAGAAAGGGGAAAAAAAAAAGAGAAAAAGGAAAGTGTGATTGATGCTTAAACAGGAAGGACCAGAAAAATGATATTTAGAGTCAGCCAACCGAGTGGAGCGAATGTAGGGGAGTGGCCTCCACCAATCAAGGCATTCAATCCATGGGAAAGTCCTTAGCTGTTATTTGGATTTCATGGCCCTTTCATTTCTTTATTATTATTATTTCTTTATCTTTTTTTAGTTTCACTTTAACAGAGATTCTTGTTGGAGTGTCTACTAGTCAATTCAATCCAGCTAATGTAAGCTCAAAACCTTTGCTATTTCACATTTTTGGTAATTGACATTACCCTTAATTACTTGGTGATTCACCATAACATTTTCAACTTCGATATCCATAACCATAAGATATATATATATATATATATATATATATATATATATATATTACAAAGAGGTTGACGAGATTCATACTCGAATAAAGAAAATTTTCTTATTTCATTGAATATATTTCACTAGTCATTCTTAGGCAAAAGTTTGCATAGTTGGATTACTTTTTTCTTTTTTTTTTGAAGATCTAAGTTCACAATTTAGTTTCACCTCATAATCTCATAACGGCTAACATGCGAGAGATCAATTCAAATTGCTTATATGATGATTAGAACAACAGAAGTTCAGTTTCTTCTTGCAATCCTTAGCCGCTTCACACATTCTACAAACTCACTGTCAATATTAGGGAAAATGACAAATAAATTTTTTTTAAGAAAATGTCTTATCTTAATTCCCCCCAAAAAAAAAAACCCAGAGAGCGGGAGATATAGAAAGAACTTACTTCCAAGGAACATCACCAACAGTTCTCCAATTATCCTCCCTGTCTTTGTAAAACAAGCAGAATTCAGAACCTGGCTGGAACAGCCTTAACTCTGTTGCACATTGTCCTCCTGAAGAATTTTAGAAACAGAGACAGAACACTGAATTTGAAGGGTGATCATCAAATATACAGGCAAAAAATCACTAACTTTTTTAAGTTTGCTGATACCCACCAAACATGTCTTCTAGCTGGACAGCAAGGCTAGAGTAACTACCGTGATCTAGTATGTAAATTTTCCTGCCAACCACCACCCCATCCATGTTTACCTTAACATAAGCCCACCTTTCTTTGCTTTGCACCCCCTCAGCCTCCTCGTCGCATTCCTGTGCTGTAATCCCTTGATATCCTGAGTTTGAATGTTTCAATGATGCCTTTCCCTGTGGCCACCCCATAAGTTCATCATATCCCTGCTGTCCTATGACTTATTACATAAACGGGAAACATTAGTTAGATCAAATTGATGATTTTATCAAACATAATTTGCTAGTGAAGTTCTCAAAGATGCGTACAATGTCCTGATGCATGATAAGCTTGAGGCTGCAGAGTTTTCAGACTAAGACCGAGATCGATAATGCCATCATCTTCCTTTGCTTGACAGTAAAGAGCTGAAGGATTCAGAAAGAAGCCAGATGTATTAGAGTCCATTCTAAAACAAGAAGAAGGACTAAATATGAAAATTGGATGTTAAGTTTTATTTATTTGCAGCAGCTCATAGGGGAACCTATTTATATTTGTAGGATAACTATAACTGAATAAGGGAAACAGAATTGGGAGTAAACATGGAAGACAAGGAAGCTTTTCTTCCATTATCAATCATTGAGGGGTGCTTATCTTCTTCTGTTACTTCTGGTATTTACCAAACATGCAAGTACACATGCATGTTACTAGAAAACAGAAAAACATGGGATGGGCAAACTGATCATAACCAAAGTTGGTTTAGAGTCTGTAACCCAACATTGCTACAATGGCTCTGCATTTCGGGGTTGAAAATCCAAAACATGATCAACATGTAACTGTTTGGAACCAACAATAACAACATTGAACAGAAAAATATGTTCAGGTTTATCACGGCTTTCTAATTAACAATGGACTACAAGATTTATACCCTGTTAACCCCCTAACTAATGAAAATATCTCTGGAACTATAAACTTAACTACAAATTCAAATCTCTTGAAACCAAACAAATCCACCAAAACAAAAATCTCAGCAACAGAGATTCATAGACATCCAACTAGGGGCTCAAACTCGCAAACTCATAATCCTAAAGATAACTCTTAATTTCAGCGAACAAAACTCGCTGATAGCAATCAGTTGATTAACAAGGGTATCTCCTTCGGTTAAAGGGCTAAATTACTCTAAAGCATACTGTTCTGGTCACTAAGCTTCTTGTTGGGAGATTTTCAGAGCTGGCAGTAGTATTACTCTTGAACAGGGGACAATGATCTATATGGTCACAACCCCTGATCCCACTTTGTCGCGCCCTAAGAAGACAATCCTCTGTGGATGAAGCCTGCTTTCCAACATTGGATTCTCTTAAAATGGATTAGAGACATTGGATTACATCGAGCTACAGAATCCTCATCCTCTTAAGGACCTGAATTCAGTTTCCCACTCTTATCACCGGTAATTGAGGCCTGAATCTTACCATATCCTCCATACATTGAATATATACCCTTTATTTTATTTAAAATAAATTAAAAAAAAAAAGAGAGAAAAATGAAGAGAGACTGAAAATAGTAAGTTTGAACAATCAGTTTGGCCCTCCAGAAATCAGGATCTGGTGAAAGAATGGTGCACAACAACTCATACAATGATGTATTGAGACATTAAAGAAATAACGTTAGCAACTTTGGTTAAGCAACAATTGATTTAATCAAGAACAAAACATTGTGGAACTTCATTTGGCCTTCTTCTACAGGCAAGTATATCATTTATGACTTTGATTTTAGATGCATGCCATTGAGTAAACATCAGCATTAATGTTCAACTGACTCTTTCCTTCACCTTGATCTTCATTTTAAATATTACAATTAAAGCTCATGAAAACTTTGTTCCCTTTTGCTAATAACAGCAGATCAATAATCAGATGGTCTTCCTCCCGTGAATTCACTTCAGCAAGGCAAATGTCTACTTCTGTAATAAATTGAATGGCTTGACGAAGTCATCAAGGAAGACTTGTATTTCATATACATGTGAAGTCATACTTGCTGGAGCAGTGAACTGTGTCAATAATGAATTCAGCTGCCTAGACAATGGTGTCAGTCATAATTACTGAGAAATTGGATTATGCAAGGACAAACTTCCTCCACTGCCTATAGAGGAAAAACCCCAAAAAGAAAAGAAAAGAAAATTACTAAAGAAATAGTGAAAACAGGTGTCTCAAAAGATGTTATTCTGTTCTTATGGATTATGGACAAAAATGGAAGCACATACCAGTCGTCCTCCCACCAAATCGTAGTGTGCATAATGTGGGCCCTCAGGTTCTCCAAATACTTTATAGGTAACCAAATGTTTGGGAATGAGCTTAACAGTTTCTGTTGCAATCAGATCACCTTGAGCAAATTAAATTCATATAAACTGAAAGTAGATACACAAGTCAGCATTGTCTAAACACACCTTCTACAGCTTCAGGTGGGCAAATTAGATCTTGATCTCCAGCTAAGGCTAGAACAGGTACATTGCACTTGTGAAGGTGATCCTTGTAAAAGAGTTTACCACTTCTGTCACATAATCCACCATCCCGAAAAGCTGTTGTTAACTGTAAGATAAGTTTGGCAGGTATTGTACCTGCCCGAAGTAATCAAACGTCGTATTGGTCAAAGAAAAATTAAATTAATATCAAAGAGAATAAAGGAAAGCCAACTTAAGAACAGGTAACAATTAAAATGCATAACAGGCAACTACAGTTTGACAAGGAAATTTCCTCAGCCAAATACAACCTGACCCTGATCCACAAAAGGAGGAGAAAGAAATAGCAAGGGAGATACACAGACCAACACAGAAAGGGAGAGAGGTAGCAGAACAAAGTAATTTTAAGTCACAAACTTACAAAAGTTATTCAGCACCAGCTTTTCTAACAAATCTGGATGCATCATGTCTTCTGCTGATATCAGATGATTAAGCCAAGATAAGACATATGGAGGACGAGATGAAAGAGGATATGCTGCTGAAAGTAAAGTTCCCAAAGGAACAACAGGAACATTAAGAGCCTGAGCAGGATCTGCCTGCAGGACAATGGCACTAATATTACTTTCTCAAACACAGCTATTAAACATATAGCTTATGCACACAAATATTAAGTCTTGACCACCTACAAGGGGCAAAAGCAATTTGAGTCTTGAATTTGAAGATGTATAGTCCAGTGATGATGCCAGAGTAACAATGGCAGCCAATCCAGAATCTCTTCCTTCACAACCTACGAACATGACATAACCAAATATTAACAGTGGCACATCTCTTTCTTCTCTTCTTTTTTACCTCATTAGAGAAAAAAAGAGAGAGGATAAAACAATGCCTGTAATGGAACATAGATCAGACACTCCAGAAAATGACAAACATTTCATCTTTAGTTGTGGTTGTGTAGTAGGACAATCTAATTGTTTCAAATTAAGATTAAAACTTCAAAACCTCTGGCTTATATCCTCTAGGTTGGGATAAAGGATTTAAAAAATTGAAAAAGACACTATGTACACAATGGGTTTTTCCAAATAGCATGATAGAGAATTGCTAATTAGTATGAAAATTCTAGAATATCTCTATTAGGGTTTAAATTAGGGGCTGTTAGGTCTTTTTGGTATTAATTTTTGGTTATAGAAAGAGAGAAGAGAGCAACGAGAAGGCAGGTCTAATATTTTGGCTGTATTGTGGGTCTCTTTTCTGTGGCAAGAGATTAGGGAGATTCCCTGGGCTGTGCAATTGTTGCACAGAGGTTCCTTTTTCTTTGTTCCTTACCTCTCACTCATCTTTCTTGTTTTTCTTCTTAAGCTTGTCCATTGTTCATCTTTGAGACTACTGCTGGAAATTATCTTTCGCTAATCAGTGATAGAAAGCTATTTCTTTAATATTGTGCCTCTGATTTCTGCCGTTTTAATCTTTGATTTTTGCTATTCCCTTTCAGCATGCAGGACCTACTTTTATTTCAATTTAGAGGCATTGGTCAGACAAAAGACTAACTGGTACAACTTTTTCCACTTTGCAAACATAGAAAACCGTTCATAAAATTGAGTATAAGGCAACTTATGTAATATTAGTTTAGTGTTATACAGCAAATTTATGAACAGTCTAATGTAAAACACAATGGGAGCTGGTGAACGTTTCAAACTGGCTATTTAATATTGAAGAAAAAAAAAAAACAAAAAAAGATGTACAAGAGGGCAATGAGGTAGTCAGAGCTTAGGGCTTCCAACAATAAATCTCAAGTTTTCCCACTATGGTTTGAGGATCAGTCTTTTTACCACTATTTGCATAATTTTCAAATCTGGTTGATCAGTATTGAAAAATTTAGCTATTTTACTAACAAATAATATAATGATTCTGCTTGCAATATCTAAATTTGATGGTGAGGTACTATTGTCTTTCACAGCAATGCATTCTAGGAGATGGGCATAAAAACCAAACAAAAAGTTTTACTTCCCACTAAAATGGCAGATGAACAAAGCCCATTTAAATTCTGCATCCTGGGAATTAGAGTTTTTGGTTCAATGGCTGGAGGAATAGTACTGTGCTTTTTGTTAAACTATGTAGTCCACAAGCACCAAAGTAAAGATTAGTAAGGTTTATGATATTTCACTTTCAAACCTTAGATATCGTACATGGTTGGCAACTACTACACAATGTTTTTATTATTTTGGACAGAAATTTGATTGAATACTCAGATTATAGTTCACTGAAGTTCCCAACTAAATTTTTTGCCTCCACCCAGCTATTCTCGCCAATAGGAATTTACTCCTCTACTGTACAGATATGCAAGGAGGAAGTCTTGTCATACATCTCATCAGAAATGCCTAGTCATTGTTTTGAGCCCAATAATATCTGTTCAGCTAGAGCATTTAATTAGACAAATTGCAAACTTTGATCTTCAAACAAGAGCAACAACGTAAAAATATTAAAGAGCAGTACTATTAAGATTTGATAGAAGTCAAGTCCAACATATATGTAGCATATGACAGTTGCAAAAGCATGTGTCATATTACAAAATGATTAAATGCAACCATGTTATGTCTAGTATGAGTGAATGAGTTTGCAATAATACGGTAAAGTTTGTGGGTCATAATATCTTACCACATTGTGAAAGCATCGCATAAAGCAAGATACCTCCCATGGAATGTCCAATTGCGAGCAATTTACCATCTCTTGGCTTGGTTTCAGCTCTTATGTATTCCATCTAAAGAAATAAATTTGAATGCCATTAATGCATATGAGTATCAATGGCCATTTCATTCACTATATAATCCTTTCAATTCACTTAATTACTGGGGAATGTATCAGATTAAAAGACCTCTTTACAGGAGAAATACAATTATCAATTAGGGGACACCAAGGACGGTATAATATATATTTAATTGTGAAGTAGACTGTGAAGACAAAAAAATAAAAACAAATAATGTATACATCTCAAAACAAGATCAAATGTCACCTTACCACAGCAGGAACATCCTCTTCTAAGTAATCATCAAAATCCCAGTCATACTTCACAATCAAGTCAAGCTGTTTCTGAAAATCTTCTATGATTGCAGAAAGACGCTCTTGCAAATCAAACAACTGAGGCGAAACAGATCTTTGACCTTCCTCAAAAATATTTACAAGTCTTTGGCTTAGATCCCTGAATTGACTAGCAATAACTGAGTTTTGTCTTGTTTCTAACAAGCTCAAAAGCTTAGACCTTATTTCATTAAAGCGTTCAGATAATAGAGAATCTTCTAGAAGTTTTGCTATCTGATCAAACAATTTATCAGAAATACTCTTTAATTGACCTTCACTAAGGAGACCGGAGAGTGTTTCTGACATATGCATAAAAGTTTCCGTCAACTTTGTTACCAGCTTTGATTCATCCCACACAGTTGCTACACCATTTGGATCCTGCTTGACATCCAAAACCTTGGAATCTGACATGGAATTGGGAACATTATGCATTGGTTGTTGGTCCGATGAAAAAGCTCCATTAGTTACTGTTTTAGCAACAGCTTCCATCTCTCCAGACACTTCACGGACAAACTGCTGAATCCCTTTGGGATCTTTTTCCTGTACGCTCAATCCAGCACCTCGAACTTCAAGAATCCAAGTGTCAAATCCCTGACCAGACATGTATCGCGCAAATGAAGACTGCAAGCAAATAACATGCACAAGTAAGAAGATGAAATTTAGATAAAAGAGAAGGTCTGATGCACAACAGACAAATTGGCAAACTTTTTAGTTATCACCAGAGTTCTCTAAGCCACAGAGGAGAATTAAACAACAAAATCATTATAACAATACTGAATCAGGAATTTTCATTTCTTTCAAATTGGAAGGGAAAGCTAATTAATTAAATAAAACAAACACAAGTAATACCTCAATTGCACAAGAAACTGCATCAGACACCAAAAGCTACAGAATTGCACCAGAAAAGAAAGCTAATTAATTAAATAAAACAAAAGTAATTACCCCAGGAGAGAGATCGTAACCAATAGCATTCGTGCCGACACCAGACAATAGCAACAATGGATGATTTCTTGCAGGCGCCTGTAGATGATCAGAGCTTTTTTATTAAATTAATCAAATAAAAAAAAAGAGGAAAACAGAAAACAGGAAATTCAGAATCACAGAAAGTAGAAAAAGACATGAGAAGAAGGATGATAGCGCCAGAGAGCGAGACGCCAATCGGAATTAGGGACGGAGACATAGTGGAGCTCATCGGCGGTACAAATCGGCGGCTTCTCAGGAAGCTTGACAGCGGATTGCGTAGAATGGGTAGAAAAAGCTCTAGGTGAAAAAGAGATGGTTTTAGAGAGTGATGGCCGTTGAGAAAAAAGCATGGAGGCGCGAGAGAAGACGAAATTGGGATTGATGAAGAGATTGGCTAAGTGAAGAGCAGAACGCAAACGCATATCGGATTGGATATTGGTAGTTGTGGCTGTTGCCATGTTCAGCATTTTCTTTCTTCGAATAAACTGTAATGTATCGTATTGTTATCGAATCTGAATCTTTGTTGGCGTAATTTGAGTTAAAAGTTTTAGAATTTGAGGGATTTCTGTCTGGGTTTGGTCGGTTTTCTTGAGATGAAGAAACTGCGGTGGATTTTGTACTTATCTCTCATGTTTATGAATTGGGCAACGGCAACTAGTCAGCACAAGTTTCTTGCTAATACAATCGAGTACCAACAGCCGGTTCGGATTTATTTGCAATTTTAGAAATGAGATGTTTAGAATAAATGATTGGAATTGAATTATTTAATATAATTATTGGAATTGAATTCTATTGATTATAATTAAAATTAAATTCAAATAAAATAGATGAAAAATGAGCCATATAAATTTTAGTGTCAAAATTGTCCTTATTGAATTAAAACTGTTTTTTGACTTTTTAAAAATTACTAAAATTATATTATAAGTATAACAAATTAATTTACATAGAAGATATTTTAATTTATATAGAATTACTGAAATTTTATTTTGATAGATCCATTTATCATAAATCTTTAATAAGCATTAATCATTAAATCACTGTGCATTAATTATAATAATAATATAAACAATATTCTATAATTTAATTTCAAAATACATTATAAGGTTAATATTATCATGGATGAATTATAAAATTAAAAATTAAAATTAATATATACGTTTAATACATAGACAGTCCTTGTACTAAATAAAAATATCATTCATCTACTGTATATTTTTGGTATAAATAATCTCCTTTGAATTCATCATTTTTTTTTTATACAGAGGAGGGGGGAACTCCTTAAGCTCGAGGAAAAGCAATGCCTCGGACATCTTCAGCCTTGAGACGAGCCAACTCCGGAGGCGGATGCTCCGATGAATGATAATCAAAGGGAAAAACAAAAGCGTAACTTGCTAGCTAATCAGTTGCCCTGTTGCCTTCCCTGAAGGTATGTTGAAGACGAACATCCCAGGTCCTATCCAATAAGCCACGGCACTTGAACACCAAATTGCTAGTAGCTGGCAAGCCATAGCCATCTCCCTTCAAAAGTTGAAGAACCACTTACGAACCAAGCTCCAGGAGAAGGTTTCAGTAGCCCAGATTCCAAGCCAACAACGAACCATGATAACATGCCCGATCTCAGCAATGACGGAAGAGCACAACAAACCAACAAGAAATCCCTCGCCAACTGCCCCGCCAATCACGAAGCAGACCACCCGTGCTTGACATCTCCAGATTCCCACGACTGGTACCTTCAGTATTCACTATCTACCAACCAGAATGCAGTCTGCACCATAAAACTGCAATAACCTGCTTAAGACCAACATTGACACGGTTTAAAGCATCAGCAGCAAAAGCCATTTCTACATCCACCTAAAGATTCCTCAACATAACCAATTTTCAGTTGACATTAGTAGAGGATTAGCGAAAGACAAACTCATTACGCCATTTCCAAATCCACCAAACACTCATAGCAAAACGCACACCCAATTATCTGGATTGCCATCATGAATAGTACCATTCAAATTCTAGAGAATTTTGCAATTCAACAATGGTTGTATCTTCTCTTTGATTCTCCCTTAGATCCAAGATGTGTGGTCCGGATACATGAGGAAAAACAGGATCATGGAAGTGGTCCTGAGAATTACGATTTTCCTCTCCCTCCCAAACCTCAATGGCCATGTCATCAGTGTTAATATAGGCAACTGAGATGCGTTCGATGCTCTTAGTGGTGTTATTCTCGTCCACTAGGATATGATAATGCTCCACTATAGCCACTCTAGGTGATGAACCCATACGAGTAGTAGTATTGTTAGGCTTGCGGCTACCAAGGCCACGGTGATCTTTAATAGCACTTTCATCTACACTAGGTTCAGCCATTAGGCCATAAGAACCTTGCATCGTGGTGGGTTTACTGATTCTCCCCCTACCACTGCCGTGGCCATTCCCTTTCCACGCCTACCCTGTCCTTCTCTCGAGCTACCTGCCAGCCCTAAATTTTGAGGCTCCTCAACTAGATTGGCTTGAGAGTCCCTAAATGCTATTTCTCCTTCTGAATCCTCATCTGTCTCTTCTACAAGAATAGTATAGCGAGATCCCTTACTCTTTCCAGTTTTAACATTGCTTTACTGACCAATTTTACGCTCTTTGTTTTGTCTAAAAGGTTTTCTAGTCACCAACATCAACTGGCCGTAGTTCTCCATTACTTGGGGTCTAACGCCATTGCCTTTTTATAATTTCCATATCATTATGTACCTCATTGGTCTGGTCATTCGTAGGTTCCTTCCCTGACTCGCACTCATTCTGGCAATGACCGTAAGGACCACAATTAAAACAAATAATGTGCAGTTTCGTACTCAATCTTGCGGACTTTACGACTAATCCTAACTAATCTAACAAATAATAAATTTATCTAGCGCAGATCCTAACTAATCTTGATGACTAACCCAAATTAAATGACCATTTTTAATTAGAAGAAAGGACTTGTTATGATAAATTATATTATAGACCTTTGTCCATGTTGCAATATGAACTCTTAGTTTATATCTGTACAGACATAAACTATTTCAGTATCTGTAGAGATATAGTCTTTGTTCATATATATATATATATATATATATATATATATATATATATATATATATATATAGCATGTGATCTATATTGTAATATGATCAAGGGTACGTAGCATAAGAATTGATTTGCTTCTTGTGAAGCCTGGTTAACCTGTTTTTGGACCAGACTGCATTCTCAAATTGTTGAAGCTCAATGATCAAAGGAGAAAATTTGTAAGAATGTAAAAAAATTTCTAAAATATTGTAATAATATCTAAATTTTTTTTGAAAACTACAAAAATTTCTAAAAAAATATTATAAAAATATATACTCGTAAAGTATATATAAAAAAAAAGTATACATTCGGTATAATTCTAATATATCTATATATATATTTTGAAATTACTTTTGATATATTGTAAATATCTTGGATATATTTTAACACATTTTAAAAATATATAAAAAATTCTTTATAAATGCCTTAGAAATTGTATTGTCCAAATTTTATCAATAAATAAATAAATAAAGAATTAAATAGTTAATATACTTCAAATTAACGAATAAATAAAGAATTAAATAGTTAATATACTTCAAATTAACGAATCTACAACAAACTTCTAAGTAGCAATTCGGGATATAATTTTTTTTCCAATCCCATCACAACAAAGCATCTAAAACTATATTTTTAATCTCAGCCAAGAAGTAAGTAAATCAAAATGAGTAGATTTGTAGAATCGAAGCTTCTAGCTCTCGAAGGTGAGCATCTATGAAAGTCTTCAAAACTACGTTCCAATCGCCAAAGGACCAGTCCTGGCAATGTCATGTATCTACTCTTTTTGTTTTGATTTGAGAAAGTCATCGTAATTGCCCTAGCCACCAACGAGAAAGCAATGATTTGAGAAAGTGATCGTCAATGGAAACTCTTGTTCACTACATCAATCGAAATCTTCCCGGTAGAGGTTGGCCAAGCCTGTTCTATTATGAAAATAAAAAAATTTTAAAAAAGGTAAAAATAAAAAATTCATTTAATAAAAATGAAAAAAAAGGTCTCTGTCTCCATCTTTGATTTCATCTTCTCAACTTGTACTCTATGCTCTTGTTTTCGAACTTGTTTTGTTTCTTTTGAAATGTTTGTGGAACAGACGGCTCAAATTTTGACTGCGCTTCCCGGTCACAAGGTCTCTGTTAATTGCATCCACTGTATTCCAAGCAATAAGTTTGCTTTTATATGTACCCTTTTCTCCATCTCTCTCTTTTAATGCTTATTTGTCGTGTTCATTAACAAGTTCTTTGTTTCAGTTTAAGCATTTAAATTTGAACCAAGTTTCTGGGCTGAGGATGCTAAGGAATGGAAAAAAGGAGAAAATTATAAAATTTATTTTCTTTTACGTATTTGATTTTGCTAACGTAGAAAATTCTTTTTACCTCACTAAGCTCACTTCTTCCCGTTTCTTGAGGAATAATTACTTTTATTTACTTTAAACTGGTATCAAGTTAGAAGGCCTCACAAGAAATAAATCAGAATTCTACATTTGTTTCTCCACAGTTGAATTATTGTTTACTTCTTAACGAATGTTGCTGACAGCAAAACACTTAGAGCAGCATTTTCTGCTCTCTGGAGATGCTGATGGTGCCATCATCCCGTGGGAATTATCTCTTGCTGACAGAAAGGTGACTTTTTTCAGTTTGATTTTAATTTTAAGTTCTAATAAAGGATTCATGTAGTTGGTAATAGCCAAAATGATTCTCCATTCATTTTTATGTTCTAGCCGTTGTTGCCAATTTCTCCTTGCTAAATTCTTGGCTGTATAATGTGCTTTTACTAACACCTTGGACTCATAATTGTCATAGCTATACTCTTTCTTGTTAGGCGATACGTTAGTGATTTAATATTTCTAGATATCAAAGTGTTTCTGGAGAGAATTGGGTGATTGTTGTTATATTCAATATGTTAGCTACAAATGTTTTTTCTTTTCATCTTCTCAGTTCTCATTGGTTTTGTTTACAGTGGAAGCAAGTATTACAGTTACCACACTCACACAAGAAGGGTATCACATGCATCAATGGAATTGTGATTTCAAAAACTGAAGTAATCTTTGCATCTACTTCCTCTGATGGCACAGTTTATGTATGGGAACTCATCTTCCCTTCTCCTGGAGGTAAAAACAAAAATTAAGAATTTTCGTTTTTGTTTTACTTTCACCAATGCTATAACTTAAATTTCTGAACGTGTAGTCTGCATGTTATTGATGTTGCCATGTAATGTCCATCAGAAGCTTGTCATATGCATGTGATTTTTTCTTTTTTATTTCTCCAAAGACCTATGTTTAAAATTGTAGTTAGTACTTAAATAACTTAAAACTTTGGTATTTCAGTGTGCTAAATTGCTTTTTTCAGTATTCCTGCTGCTTAATAGTTTGAGATATCAGGAAGCCTTGCTTAAAGGATTTCCACAGGTGATATATGTGTATTCTTGTTTGTTGTTATGAAATTTGGACTGTATTCTTTTGTCCAGCACTTGCAAGATTAAATGTTTATGTGATTATGTGAGACATACACCTGCAACACAGTATTTTTTTTGGACTCTCTACTTTTTTTTTTCCTTCACTTAAGTAATTGGGATAAATTGTAGCCTAATTATTTAAGTTGCTTCTATTCTCTCTCTCTCTCTCTCTTTTGAGGTGATAGACATGTATGTTAAAAACGTGAAATAAATTTGTAGTCTTCTCTTAAATTTCGGTGAAACTTTGTTTGAATATAGAATCAGAGAATTGCATGCAGAGCAAAATCAAGCATTGGATGCCGCTTTGACATTTTAACGGTGCCTGGATTCAATAGCACATGATTGTATGATTGATTATTTGGTACTATTCTGCATCTATATTTTATGCGGTTCTAGGTTCTGTGAAAATTTCATGCTAAAGCAGCGTGATGCCATTATTTATAAAATAGTTGAACGAATCGTTTTATTGCTGATGATTAAAACTCTGTTTGTTGTAGGTGAGTGTAAATTGTCATGTCTAGATACCCTCTTTGTTGGTTCAAAGCCTATGGTGGCTCTATCATTGGCAGAATTACCAGGAAATTCGAACTGTATAGTCCTTACAATGGGTGGATTAGATAGCAAAGTTCATCTTTACTGTGGGGAGAGGATAAGAAAGGTATCTAGCTTGAGCTTCTGTACCTAACCGCATTTTTTTTTTTCTTTTGTGGGCTACTAAAATATAATGGCACTGTTTAATCTTATATATCCAGTTCATTCATGCTTGTGAGCTGAAAGCACATACAGATTGGATTAGTAGTTTGGACTTCTCGTTACCAGTATGTATGGATGGTGAAGTCAAAAGCATCTTGCTTGTAAGTTCATCTCAAGACAAAGGTATATGCATATGGAAGATGGCTCTTAGAGGTTCAGTAGCCAACAGCAAGGGTACACACAGGAAAGAGGAAATAAGCCTGGCATCCTACATTGAGGGTCCTGTACTTATAGCTGGCTCTTCCTTTTATCAGATATCCTTAGAATCTCTTCTAATTAGACATGAGGATTGGGTATACTCAGTTGAGTGGCAACCCCCTATAACCACATCTGCCAATGGGGTTTCCTACCATCAACCTCAAAGCATTTTATCTGCTTCAATGGATAAGAGGATGATGATCTGGCAACCTGAAAGGAAAACTGGTATCTGGATGAATGTGGTCACTGTTGGGGAATTGAGTCATTTTGCTCTTGGATTTTATGGGGGTCATTGGAGTTCAGACGGAAAATCAATTGTAGCACACGGATATGGTGGAGCCTTTCATATGTGGAGAAACATTGGTATCAATAACGATAATTGGAACCACAAAAGATTCCATCTGGGCATTTTGCTGCAGTGACAGATATTGCATGGGCAAGGTCCAGTGAATACATATTATCAGTTAGTCATGACCAGGTAATATGCTGCTCTAATGAAAGAAGCAATTCCTTGAATAATTCATGTCATTTCTGAAATATTTGATTGCATGCTTATGGTCCAGTCTCCAGAGCATTTTTCAGGGTGCTGTTTTTTTTCATGAAAGAATTTATTCTCTAGATGAGGTCTCTTACTTTTCTATATATGGTGCACTTGTAAATTTTATTTATCACCTGTTACAAATGACCTTGAGTTTCTTACAGATATTATAAGTGGATTAAATACCTATTAAGTGTACAAACTTCAAAGTCAGAAATTGATCATGTAATGTTTGTTAAATGATATAGTGGATGTAAATAAAATTTTAAAGTAATGTTTGATTGAGAAGCTTGTGAGTGTGGAGGTATGGAATAACATCCAGGCCTTCATGAAGGGATTAGTCTAAAATTTGTTCTATGTAAGTATACATAATGTCTTTGATATGACTACTGCCGTTGTACATCCTAAAGCTAGGCCATATCCAGCAGTTAGAATATTTTGGGCATGTCCTCTGTGATTATTCTCAGAGTAAATAAACTTATAACGTAAATTTGGATTCATATTTTCACATCATTCTATATGCTGTTAAATAAAATTCATGGTAAAGAAAAAGTCAACAAAAATAAACACGGGCAGAAAACTACAAGTCTTCCTGAAGACAGTCATCTAGAAATTGAAAGTAGTTTAATTTTGAAGTTCTGCTATTATATTGTTGCCTAACAGACCATTAAAGCTATTTCTTTTTTATCACTAAATAAAAAGTAAAGCAATGTGATTTGAACAGATATATCTGAACATGACATATATATATACTAAGAGTCACTACTGATCTCTTGATCTCTCATTCCAGACAACTCGTATTTTTGCCCCATGGCAAAATGAAGCTCATTCCTCAAGTGAGGAGGAGTCTTGGCATGAAATTGCTCGCCCTCAAATTCATGGTCATGACATCAACTGTGTGGCCATCATCCAAGGAAAAGGGAACCATTGTTTTATAAGTGGAGCTGATGACAAAGTTGCCAGAGTTTTTGAAGCTCCTTTGTCTTTTTTAAAGACACTGAATCATACCTCCTGTCAGAAAGCTTTTGAAGACCTCCAAGTGGATGTCCAGATTTTGGGTGCGAATATGTCTGCTCTTGGTCTATCACAGAAACCTATCTATGTGCATTGTAAGTCTCTCTCTCTCTTTCTCTCTCCATATTATATGTCAGAATTGAGTCATAAGAAAATTATTCCCAAATCTATATGTACAGATTAAATTGGGTATGGTTACCCATATATCCAGTTACAAAATATACATTGTAAACTAAGCATGCCTCTTATGACCTGTCACAACTTGCGGCTATAGTCAGAACACCCTGTGTCTCTGATCATGTCATTATACAGCTCATGGTAGATTTCTTAACTTGTGAATCATCTTCATCAGATGTATTTTCAGTTTGTGCCTCTTTCATTTTGTTCCTCTTTTTTGGTGATTAGTCGGAGAAATTGAACTCGTTGCCTATACAACAAGAGTTTAAAAATTAGGAAGCATCTTGATGGATGATTTTCTTTCGCAGCTATGCATGAGACTCCAGATAGAAATGGGAATGATGGTCTTGACACCCTTGAAAGCATTCCTGATGCGGTTCCAGTTGTGTTTACGGAGGCTCCAATTGAAGATCAACTGGCATACAATACCTTATGGCCAGAGTCGCACAAACTTTATGATCATGGAAATGAGTTATTTTCTTTATGCTGTAATCATGAAGGAAACCTTGTTGCTTCATCATTTAAGGTATATCTGTCTTCCAATACTTAATTGCTAAATTTTATGCAAATGTTTGGCAAGTTCAACTACCATATACATGGCTCTATGAAGGTAACTTAAAATTGTATTAGCTGTATATCACTCAGCACTCTATGCTCATATTTTGCTGGATCAATATGTTCTGATACAGCGATGCATGAGGAGTGAATAATGAATCATTTATTAGGATTACGAGTCTCTATATTTGTGATTATTAAACATGCCAGGATTCCATTGCCATTAATTTACGAAGTAAACTATATTGCATCTGAATTTGGCTGATTCTCTGGTCAGCCAGGACATAGCGATGTTTGAACTATAAAACCTAGGGATGACTTACACATAAGAGATCTCATAAAAAGCATGAAGCAGGAAATTTTCTTTTTATTTGCGAAGTTGAAGTAGATCAGGAACTGAATAGCATCTTGGAGACATATAGTTCCAACCTACAGAAAATGAAATCTATGAGAGAGAGGATATTGCTTTGTTAATGAATAGCACCTCTCTGGAACTCTGAATGATTACTATATAACAAGAATGGACTACAGCATTACACTTTTGTGGCTTAGCTCCTCTATTGCATGGGCCACGTTTTGAAAGTTGCATCTCATATTGCTGATTCTGCAAATTTCTGACACAATAACAAGGGAAAGAAAAATATGGTTCCTAGACAGTGATTAATAACAGGTACTTATTAATCTGCATTTTGCAATGCTTCATAGTGTTGTGCCTTTCTATTCAGAAGTAAATTGTGCATGGCAAGTTGGACTTTTTTAATGAGAAATTGAACATAAAAATATTAAATAGGAAAGAGGATGTCTTGGGAATAAAATATTGTTATAGCTCTTCCACACTGAGAAAACAGGTTGCATTATCCATAAGAGGCTGATCAATTTGAGAGAAAATTGGATGCTCCAATTCCCACAGATAACGGAGAGATTTGCACGGAAATGAAGAGCAAGAATGAACTGTGTTACAGTTTTATTTCTGTGGAAGTCTGAATAATAGAGTGGACGCATAGAATCTATCAACTGCAGAACTTAAGAGACCACCAGTGCCACACTACCTTGTGTGCACAAACTGTTACTTCACTGATTACGTGTATCATTTTCTCTTCTGGTCTTTCAACACAGTTTTTTTCTCCAACAGTGAGATGGGAATTTTTAGTTTATGACTCCATTTTTCTCATTCAGCAGTATATGTTGATTTGGATACGTTGTAGAGATTATTTTTATAGCACCATAATTACCGTACAGAGTCGCCAATAATGAAACTTCAGAATATATTATTGAGTAATTTCAAAATAATTCTTACAGGCACCGAGGAGATTGATTACGAGGAGATTGATTATGAGCTTCTAGCAATATAGGAGGCTCACAAGAGAATTTATATGGTCATGTTCTTGGAATCCATTTGGTCATGAATTTGCAACTGGTTCAAGGGACAAGACAGTGAAGATCTGGGCTGTGGAGAAAGAATCCTCAGTTAAACAGATAATGACTTTACCACAATTCAGCAGCAGCGTCACTGCCCTGTCTTGGGTTAGCATTGATCACAAAAGAAATCATGGACTACTTGCGGTTGGAATGGAAAACGGACTCATTGAACTGTGGAGTCTCACTGTCAAAAGATCCGAGGATGGCAGTATTGCAACACCAGGAGTAGCCGCTGCTCTTTCAATGCGACTAGATCCTTATGAATGCCATGTTTCTTCAGTAAATTGTCTGTCTTGGAGAAACCATGAAAAGAGTGAGGATAGCAAGAATTTGCAGCTTGCTTCTTGTGGAGCTGATCAGTGTGTGAGAGTGTTTGAAGTCCCTGTTGACTAATCAAATAAATGGATTTGAATCTATAGGGCAATTTTGTAATGTATGTATTGTTTAATGGCTTATTCTAATTTCATGCGTTATTTTTTGTCCATCAAATTCAAGATCTCAACAGGCACAAGTTGGCCTCTTAAGACCACTTTTATTTGCACATTGTCATAGGAAATGCTAGACAATCGCCATAAACAAAAGATTAGAAGAAGGATTTGGAGAATACCCAGCAGCAGTTAGAGACTAGGAATCAGTGTGGTGCCAAGGCAGGCTGCTGCTTTGCGCTCTGCAAATTCCGGAAGTCCTAATCTCATATGCCAAACTTAGAGGGCAGCCACCCCTTCAGATAGAGACAGAGATGGTAGCTGAAGTCTGCATATCATGAAGTTATATTACATCGCCCGTATTATGAAAGAGGAAAACTGCTGTATTTCTTTTTATTTCTGAATTTTACGAATTTATGCGATTACATTCCTAAAGTTAAAAAATTATTAAATTGACTTTTTAACTATCAATTTTAATTAATTTTGTCATTTGATAACAAAATTGCTTAATTAATTTTTATTAAGTGTTATATAAGTAGGAATTAATTGAAAGTTTATGAAATTCATACAAAATTGATAGTAAAAGGGATTGATGTAATAAAGTTTATAAAATTTAAGAACTGAAATATGTAATTTTTTTTTTCACTATAAAATTAATCATATTATACTATATATAAAAGTGAGAATAGGGGACATGCAAATTTACCAAAAAGCCAACCTAATTATATTAATTAATTGAGTTAATTTTGTCATTTAATTATTTAATTTATTAGTAAATAGTATTAATAATTTATTAATTAGAAGTCCAATTCTATTAAAATTAGGTAACTATGTTTTATATAAAAAAATAGATAATTAATATTAAAAAGAAAGAAAAATAATTTAATAAAAAATATTAGAAAAACACAATTGTATTAGTTAATTGGATTAATTTTATTATATAACAATTTAGTTTATTTTATTAATTAGAACTCGAATTTTATTAGTATTAATTAAATACCCATTAACTATCTGCATGCATATTATTTAATTGAAATGGAAAATATTTCAACGGTTGTGTTCAAATTAAGAGAAGAAACATGACAATTAGGAGTCAAATGGTGGATAACTATGAATAAAAGAATATAGGTTAAGATGAAAAAAAAAGGAGAAATAAATTTACAAAAATAATTGTTTTGTGAATTTTTTTTTATTTTAACATTATCATATAATCATCATAATCATAATAATCATATCATACTCATAGATGTATACTTATACTATACATAAACATAGGAATAGGAGGATAGACAAATTTAGCAGAAAACTAACATAATTCTATTAGTTATTTGAATTAATTTTGTCATTTAATAATTTAATTTATTAGTGAATAATATTAATAATTCATTAATTAATAGGTAACCATGTTTTATTTATAAAAAATAAATAACTAATAGTAGAAAGAAAGAAAAATTAATTTAATTAAAAAAATTAGGAAGACACTGTAAAAAATTATAATGAATAAGCTAATTTCTATATAATAAATAAATTAACAAGATCAATTGACATGATTTTTTTTATATATAGTATGATATAAGAATCAAATATAATTAACAAATATTAGCATTTAAATTAAATGCGACTTGAATATATATATATATAAGTGGAAATAGGGATGAACATCCAAAATGACCGTAAAATTATTACTTTTTCTATTTTATGTATGACTCTTAATAATAGAAAAATTAACAATTTGAAGGAATTTGAGATAAATATACATTTCTATAATTTTTTTAAATAAAATATCATACTAAGATGAAACAAATTAATAAAAAAATAAAAATCAAATAGTGATCAATAACGAGTTTAATATCTTAATAATTTAATTTATCAATGAATAATATTAATAATTTATTAATTAAAAGTCCAATTTTATTAATAATATATATATATATAAACAGATAACTAATATTAAAAAATATTAGAAAAACACAATAAAAAATATAATGAACAGTATAATTTGTATATAGTAAATAAATTAATAATCATAATGAGCAAGATAATTTGGTATGGTTTTTTTATATATATAGTATGTTATAAAATTAAATATAATTGACAACTACTAATATTTAAATTAAATGTAACTTAATTATATAATAATTAAAAGTAACTAAAATTAATTTGTGGATAATATTATTATATAAAAATCAAATGGTAATTAATGACGAATTTAATATATAATAACTACGTGTAAGACACATTAATGAAAAACTAGTAGAAAGAAAAGAGAATACAAAACTTGACTATCAATCAAGCATGACAATAACATCCTAGATGCAGGCATCACATTCTGTGTTTGGTTCAACCTTAAGTTGAATGGCAAGGAGAGTAGAGGAAGAGGGAGACCTCAAAGAATCTAGAGAGAAAAAGAGAATTCATATTCACTAGATTAAAAGCATAAATCACTTGGGAGAAGGAACCCCGTATATCTGTTATAACCAATTGCCAACATGGCAATTGACACATAACAAAAAATTGACAAACATTAATAGCTAATAAACCAAATAAAGGAACAACATCATTTTAGGTAATATTAAACTACTTATTACAAATCTTCCACGACATCATTTCTTCCAAAACGATTCTTGCTCCATTTTAGCTTATGACATTCCTTTTCCCTTCAAGAACCTTATCCATAAGGTGAATGTGAGGAAAATGCTGCTGGACATCAAATAAATACTCTCGGATAACTTCTTTTGGAGTAAGATGAGACCACTGAACCAAGATTTTAGTGATTGTCTGACGGCCTCACTTGACCAACTTTCGATCCAAGATGGCTATAGGAATAGAAGGTGCTTAATCAGGAGTTGGCAGCCCAATTGTGGTGGGCACAGAGAAAGGAGCATACCTCTTGAGCTGAGAGACATGAAAAACTGGGTGGACATCAGTTGAAGGAGGAAGCTTGAGTCTATAAGCAGTGGCTCCATTTTTGTCTTTGATCTAATAAGGGCCACAGTAAAGAGGAGAGAGCTTAACATTCTTTCTATATCTGACACTTTGTTGCCTTTAAGGCTACAACTTCAAGTATACACGATATCCAATATCAAAGACTATATCTGTACGATGCTTGTTAGCTTGTTGTTTCATGCAGTGTTGTGCTTTGGAGAGATGATACTTCATAATCTTCAAGGTCATTTCTTTGTTCTGGAGGAACTAGTTTATTGCAGCAATGTTTGAATTCCCTAGAAAACAAGGTATGTTCATAGAAGGTGGCATTCCATAGACAATTTCAAAAGGGGTAGTCTGAATGGCTAAGTGGAAGTTGGTTTTGTATCACCGCTCAACTAAGGGAAGCCATTGACACCATTGATGAGGGTTAGCACCAGTCATACACCTCAAGTAGGTTTCCAAACACGTGTTCACTACCTTTGTTTGACCATCTGTTTGTGGATGGTAAATAGTAGACTTGAGAAACTCAACTCCTTGAAATTTAAACAACTCTTCCCAAAAAGAGCAGTGAAGATTAGGTCCTTATCACTCACTATGAAAGGAGTGCCATGAAATTTAAATAAATTGGCAAAGAACAACTAAGCAACAGAAGAGGTAGTGTAATGTTACAAACTTGTTTTTGTATCATGAAACAACTTTCAACTTAATGAGAATAGTATCTTTACGGCCATAATACAATGGCCTGGGCATGAAGCATTCTGCTTCCATGTTCATGGTCGTGAAAATCACTAATTTGGTTGTGAAAGGGGCTATCCCCATTGCTAAATACAAGAATCAACATCTATTTCACACACACACACACATATCACATGCATAGGCTCTATGGTGGTCCATTGTCACACAATCTATCAATACGTATAATAAATCGTATTAAAACATGTTTCTATTATTCATTAATTTGCCCCATTTCAAGGGACCTATAACATATTTTCAGCATATAGGCTTACATTTCACTTAACATAACATGCCAAGTATTAAAATTTAGCATACAAGATATAAAGGCTAACTAAGTGTAGCCATTCTTGTCAACATGCAAAAATCATCTTTATATATATATATATATATATATATATATATATATATATATATATATATATATATATATAAGCCAATAGCGACAATTAATATCATAGATACCAGCTCCACATTTATATTCAACCCATCAATCCATAAGTTCTTAATTGAAGGACTTACCTCAATTAAGTCATTTATTTCAAACACCTTAGGTGCTTTTATCAAACTTGTACATCTACCAATTATAAATTCTTAATATAGGCATTGAGCCTACTTTACAATCAATTGGGTTTGTGGCCCGATAAACATATATATGCATTTCACCGAATGACAAACATTCTTATTATATGGATATCTTAAGTATTTTATTCATTTTCATGTTATATATTATGTATCAATATTATCTCTATAGAGGCTTATCAAAATTCTTTTTTCATCTTTGTGATTCATTATGCACCGTTTATGTAAATAAATGAACTAAAAGTTCATTAGTATAAATAAGCTTAATTTCTCTTTTTGTCCTTTATAATTTTGTTTCTCATTTACCAATGGCCACCTAAGAACATTTAGGTTCCATAAATTCTCTATTTCTTTTTAAATATTTCATCAATAATACCTCTAATGCCTAGAATACTAGGTCGCTTCCTATCATTCATTATTCATTCATATTACTTATTATGCCTTTGTGCCCTTAAGTAACCTAACATATTACCAATTAATCATAATTATCATTCATTATGTCCACCATAACTAATTTACTCAGCAATGGTGTCAATAGTCATACATTTTTACATTACGGGTTTTTGGGTACATTAAACATAAGGAAGTCATACTTTTATTCTCATTCTATCTTTAGCATCTAGTTCCTTATATCATTTATGACCTATAATTATGATTAATTTACCAAATATCTTCTTTTTCATTATATGTTTCTAATAATTTCTAATTAACATGTTATCTATCACAATTTCATATCATACAATATCATATCATTTCATTTTAACAAATTAGAATGCATATGTGTACTTACCTCTTATGGAGCCGACTCAACATCCAAGCTTTAACCTTACCTAGCCTCCTTGGTGGTCAATTCCACTTTCCAAAAGCATCTCCTATACATAATCACAACTCTTTCTCATTAGCTCCAATTGTATGTCAACATCTATAACCATATATTGCCATACACATTAAACCTTAACTCAAAAACCATTGAGCTATATTGTTCAACTCAAACTAGCCTTAAGAAGCATTTTTCCCAAGGAATATTCAATATTCTACATCAGACTTACCCATTTACAAATGGGTTTCTATCCATTTCGGATTTAACTCATCAAATCACTGCAAACTTGTTAAAAGAAAAGGGAAAACATGAAATCTTACCCAAAGAAAGAAGAACATAGAGTTGATTTAGTGGAAGACCCGAGTTCCCTCAAGTTTCACACTTTCTCTCTCCAACTTCCTTTTCTTCCTTGATAAATCTCCCAAATCCATGTTTGATTCTTGCTCTTGAATGGTAGATCTTGTGTGTTGGGAGTTTAGAATTCATCAAAATCATCTAGGAGATGAGTTTCCTGAGGATTTGGAGCTTTGCTAGGGTTTTGGGGCTTTTTGGATCGGGTTTAAATGAAATAAACAGAGTTTAGACTATTTATAACAGTCCCTTTCACGGTCACATTCACGGTTATGACATTTTTTTGCCTTAGTTGTGAACTATTCTGCCAAAAAAAAAAGCCTAAAACACGACTTTCATGGCTATGAATAAATCCTTCACGGTCATGAACAAGACCCTTTACAGTCATGAACAAGGCCCTTTCATGTTCATGGTAGCTTTCAACATAGTAGTGACACTGGTTATAAAAGGGCATAATTTGTTCTTATGATCGAATTTTGCCGAAGTTTCACTACTAAACACTTCTTAAACATATACAGAAATTATTCATGGGCATTTGATACATTTAGACTCAAGTTCATACAACTCAAATCATATCTTTTTATGTTCACAACCAAGGTCACAACACTAATTATGCACATAATTTACATTTTGAAGCACATTTGTCATTTATTCATATACTATAACTAAGTCCTATTTGTATGCATTACAATTTTAATGAACATAAATAAGATAAAGAAAGTAAGAAATAAAGATATAAAAATAGGTAGAAAAGTATTAAGAACACTAGACATAATTCATGCATAAGCATTGGTTGTATGTGACATTGATGAAATCTTATTTATTATGTTAAGGCAAAACAAATGGACAAAAGGTGGATAAAGGGAAAGAAAATATCACCTAACAAGTGAAGAAAAGAAAGGAAAAAGATAAGGATTAAGGCTGATTAGGTATGTATTTCTTTGATAAAAATCGTGCATGCCATAATAACTATGAAATGTTGTGTAATGTTTGTTGATGCATGTGATTTGCATTGTTGGGCGTTAAATTGTTTTCTTTAAAGTTTTATGGAAAATTGGTATGATATATTGAGGTTTCTAAATGTATTTAAGGTCTAGAAATTATGGGCATAAGCATGATTGCTTATGGCTATTGAATTAATTAATTTGTAAGGAGTTCAATAGATGCCCTGTTACAAATTCACTGGAATAGTCTTGATGAATTTTATCATAACTTATGTTGGGATAATTGGATTGGTATGAAACTAATTGGAAATAAAAGTTACTCGTAGTAATAAAAATGTTATAAAGAACATAAATTGTAGTTTGGATTGTAACTACGTAAAAAATTCATTACAAAATCTCAGATTTGGAGGAGCCATGTAAATATTGGGCAAATTTTAGTTGAACACCTTACAGTAAATTGACCATAACTTTTGGTAAAAAAATTCAGATTTCACTTATTCTTTTTGCAAATTCAAGATAATACAATAAGCTAAAAGTTCATATAAGACCATAAATGGGCCAAAATTTGTCATAAGAATGAAATTTGCATTTTGATCTTTTTTATATGGCATGATATGTATATGTGATAGTTGTTGGGAATTCTCATCTTATTGGTAATTTTATAATCAATAAATAAATATATTTGTTAAAAGTGCTAAAAGGAATTATTACTGCAACAATAATGGTAACGATAACGATAATGTCAAAACTCGAATACACCTAGCCTTGAACTAAAATAGTGGATAGTTTGGCATGCCAACTAAAAGAAAAATAAAATGTGTGCGACAAAATATTGTTAAAGTCAGTAATGGAACTATTAGAAAGTAAGCTGATAATAACATTGTTTATAAAGTCGGTAATGACGTTATTTAAAAAGTTGTTATTAAGAAGCCGAGAATGACAACCTCATATTCATATTAATGAGTTCGGACACAGGTGTTATAGGCTTGAGTAAAATAAATAATGAAAAAGAAAAATTTCTTAAAAAATTAATTATAGTTAGTCTTTTGCATACATGTTAAATATGAAATATATACGTTGCTTAAAAACTGTGATAATATATGGAATTTTATTTGTGACGTATGTAATATATATAAAATGTGGCATGAATATATGTATATGTATATACGATTTTTATCCTATAAAGCAGTACTAAGCTAGTAGCTTAGCGCGAGTGATTTCCCTCGTGTAGGTCTAAAAGATTTAGAAAATTAGAGTAGTTATCAAAAGAAGGATCGAATCCTATCAAAAAGTAACCTAAAGCCTCAAATTATTTTTGCTATATTTTGATAAAGCCTTGTAATATATTATCAAAATTACATTCATATAGTGTATATATTGGGGTATGCAACACTGATATAGTGAGTAATATTTTGAAGTAAATTTTTGTTAAATAGCAAGTTATAGATTATGGATTTTGGATATATGCATGTTTTATATATATTTAAAAAGGAAAAAAAATATTTAAGAGAATATTAAAAGTAAATGTGTAAATAATAAATATATATATATATATATATATATGTGTGTGTTTATCTCTAGCCAAATTTTTATGACAGCTAGATTGGTGACGCTTAATTACCTTACCAATATAGAGTGAGGTAAGGGGTGTTACAGTGATCCCACTTCTTCACTGTGTAAACCACTGCTAGAAGTTCCTTACCATAAACAGACAAAGATTGATGCTTCATGGATGAAGCCTTACTGATATAGGTAATTGGATGAGATTCCTGCATGAGAATTGCTTCAATACTTATGTCACAAACATCAGTTTCTATTACAAAGAGCTTGTCTGGATATGGAGTGCTAAAATAGGAGTTGAGATAAGGGCATGCTTAAGATCAGCAAGGGCTTAGTCTGTTGCTATAATCCAAACGAACCCATCCTTCTTCAATAATTTTGTAAAGGTACTAAGTATCCTATAATTCTTGATGAATCTCATGTAGTACCCTAATAGGCCTAAAAACCCTCTCAACTGTACAAGAGTTTTGGGAGTTGGCCAACCTATAATAGCTTCAATCTTTATTGGATTAGTAGCCACCCCCTATCAGCCAATGATATGGCCCAAGTACTTTATGGATGACTTTCTAAAAGCACTCTTGCTCCTTTAATCTCATAGTTAGTGTTCCCGTAACTTCTCAAAGACTAATTTCAAGTGCTCTACATGAGCTGTGATATCCTTATTGTAGACCAATATGTCATTAAAGAAAACAAGGACAAAGCTTATCAAGTATGGTATAAAGATCTCATTCATGATACTTTGAAAGGTGGAAGGTGCAATAGTAAGGCCAAATGGCATAACAACAAACTCACAATGGCCATCATGAGATCTAAAGTTGTCTTTGGTATGTTTGCAATAAACATTCTAGTTTGATGATAGCCTAACCTAAGATCTATCTTAGTAAATACAGTTGCCCAATGCAATTCATCAAGTAATTCTTTAATTATAAGGATGGGGTACCTATTTTTCACAATGTTTTGTTCAATTCCCTATAATCTATGCATATTTTCTAGGTATTATCCTTTTTCTTTACCAAAACTATTGGGGAGGAATAAGGATTGACACTAGCTGGATAACTCCATTATCCAATAGCTTCTTAAACATATTTTCTTTCACAGTTTTTTGTATGGGAGAGTATTTGTGAGGCCTTATGTTAACATATTTAGCTTCCTCTACTAAGAGTATCCTATGGTCATATGCTCTATGGAGAGGTAAGGACTTAGGCTCATCAAATAAGGATGCAAATTCATTGAGCAATTGCACAAGTTTGGAATCCATTACCTTAGAAGAAGCTTCAGCAATGGAAGCAGGTACAAAAGATTCAACTGCCATTAACTATATGACATAAGTAAAGTGAGGTTGATTCCTTAGCAACTTAGACATGGTATTAGCCGATACTATCTTGATGGAGGTGAAGTTAATGCCCTGAAGTTGATAGAATTCTCCATTTACACAGAACGTCATATATACTGAGATCCTTAAAGTTCCATATGATGTCAAAGATAGACAACCAATGAATTCATAGTACCATCTCACAGCCTCTTTGGAGGCATTACAAGGAAATTAGCAGCAAAATGTTGGCCCTGTATGTGATGCTCGTTAATTTAGATCCCGAGTTGGCGTGAATTTTGAGATTGGAAGCACTCAAACCAATAGAAGTTAAAATTTGGATAATAATAAAACATAAAATAAGATTAGAAACTCAATTAGAAATTATTGAAAGGAACCAGAAGTTTAGGATTGAATTGAAAGATAATTAGAATTAAATTAGAAAATTGAATTGAAGTAAATAATATATATAGAAGAAATATTAAGAGTGAAAAACTTAAATTAATAGTAATTAAGAGAGAGAAAGAACCAAAGAATAAAAAAATAATATATGTAAAAATATAAAATAATAAATAATATTAAATTGAGGAAAAAAAACTAATTAACTTTCCACCGGAAAAAAAAAAAGAAAAAAGAAAATGAAAATTGGTTCATATGGATATTAAACTAAATTTCCCAACTTTAAGCCCTTTCTACTAATCTCCCAAAATCTTGTTTCTCTTCCACTTCTTCTTTTCCATTTTCCTTCAACCAAAAATTTGCCTTCAAAAAACTCCTCAAAATTTCCACTTTTGAAGCCTACTCCTTTTACCCATCTTCCAATTCAAACTTTAAGCTCTCAATATCATAACAATAAAAAGGTAAAACAAAAACAAAAATGAGATAAAATTTCAAATGGGGAGGCATCATGGATCAATTGGGTAAATGTTTGTTTTTGTTTTCTTTACTCTCTAATTAATTTTTTGATTTTAAAATGAAATTTCACTTTTCTTACTTAAAGATGTAAACTTTTGACTAATAGAAAATAATCCAAATTTGTGAAAATTAGTTAAAATTTAATGGAATTAACTAGATTGACTGTAGGGACAAAGTTAGTATTAATTAATTGGAGGGGTAAAGAAAAATATTATATAGGATTGGAAGGGTAAATTGAAATTTTATATAGAATAATATATATTTTTGAAGGATTTTATTGAATTTTTTTAATATTTAGACTAAAATTATATAAATATATCTAAATTTTTTATCGGGCTTGGGCCTTCATCATTGATTGAGTTGTAAGAAATAGAAAAAAAATAAAATAGGAAGAGAATATGAAGGAATCCAAGATTTATTTGAAGAAATTTTGAAAGTGCCTATGTATACAATAGAAAGGGAGGAAAATATGAAATTGATTAAGGGATGATTAATTAAAATTGCTATTTAAGATTAGTTAATAATTATTTGAATAATAATAATAAAAAAAAGAGGAGATCTCTTATTTGTGAGTCCTGTGACGGAATAGGAAAAATAATAATAATAATAATAATAATAATAATAATAATAATAATAAACCTTGGATTATTAGAAATTTTAATTGAAAATCAATTAACAACAATAATAATAAAGAAAATCAATTAATTAAGAACTTTTAATTGGAATAATATTTCAAGAATTTTATTATGCAATGACTTAAAATAAAATAATAATATCATATAGGTATGTCTAAGACTAAGAGGCCACCATAGAAGAAGAACAAGCTAAAAGAGAAGCCACACTGGACGAAAGGAAGAAGCAATAGAAGAAATCGATTTTGTTAAAAGATCTGTGTATACTTCTTGGCAGTTTATTTTATTTTAATCTATATTTGGTTTGTTGCGTTAATATATTTATATGAATCAATGTTTGACTGTTAGCCAAATGATTTATTATTTTAATTGATTTATAATATAGTAAAATTTGTATTTTTATATAGAGTTGAACATGATAATTGTAATTGAAAAATAAAATTCTAGTAATTATGCGATGAAATGAAATTTATGGATAACATGATTAAAAAGAAATAAAAGTGGCAAATTAAATTAATAAGAAGCCTGTATTATACTTAGTCTAGAACTGGTGGGTTAGACAAGTTGACATGCCAGTTTTGGAAATAATAGTGAGGCGCGAACAATATATTGACACTAATATTTTTATAGGTATAAATGCAGCAGACTGTCTATATAATAGACGCATAGTATCGATATAATAGTATTATGTAAGCGCCAAGTTATTAAATGTTAAGCTGCAATAACAGTTCAGGTTGCAAGAGTATTCGTATCACTTATATCTTTCTAATTATAGTCTAAGGAATTATAGGCGACATGTGAATTTAAAATTCAATATAAGCTAATCTTTTTAATTATTTGCTGTATAAATTATAACTGATTTTGTTAATAAAAATTTTATGTTGAATTAGTTAGAGTCCGTTTGGGATTGAGATTGGAAAAAACGTTTTTCTAAAAAAAAAAATTGTATTTTTAAGTTTTTTGAGTTTTGAAAACTGCTTTTGAATATAAATATATAAATATATGTTTTTTTCAAAAGCATATTTGAAAAAAAACAGTTTATAAAAAATTAAAAAAATCAGTCAATTAAATCAAAAAAATTCAAAATATGTTTTTTTGAGTATTTAACATCAATCTCAAACACCCTATTACTTGTTCAAAATTGTTGATATGTTTATTTTGCTAATGATTTATTATTTGTTGAATTTATTTTATGCATTTTATTATTGTAAATTATATTGTCAAAAAGCATGACGATTCAGCAATACGCTTAACACGTGAATTTTCTTTTCTCACGCGTAGGTAAGGAGCTGGAGAGATAGAAGATTGTAGATAGTTTTGAAATCTTGTAAATAAAGCTTGTCAAATAGTTACGCTAGTCTCGCCTTAGATGAAGAGTTGCACTTTTTATTTTGATTGGTTTTGATTTCTGTCCTTTCTTTACTTTTAACATTTCATTTTTGTGTGTAAATATCATTAGTCTTTTAAATATTAGGAAATTAAAAGCTATAATTATCTTCAAATTGATTTGTAAATTTTAGGCATAAGCTTAATGTTGATATTAGTTTAAAGTATCCTTTTCGCATTAATATGCATAAGTTTAGAAAAGCATGATAAAGCTCTTTTGATATAAATTTTAAAATATTGGGTAATCAATTAGAATAATTGAGACTGATTTGTTGAAAATATATTGTCCATAGATATTTTGTGCAGGTATAATGGGAAAGTCTATAAAAGATACGGCACTACCAAATTTTTAATAAAATTTATAGGTATAGTTTAATAATAGAAACTCATAAAATTAAGCTAAATAATGAAATATTACTTATGTAACTTAAAGATTGATTTAATTATGGTAAATTAGAGTATGACTCGTAATATCGCCTAATTCTACCGTCATATAATAGGATGAGGTGGTATTATACTGCATCTCCAATTCAAATTGTCTACAAGTATGCATACATGTAACTTCCTGGCCATTAGCTAAGGTAATGCTCACTGGAGTTATTAACTACAGTTGACGTCCAAGGCCCTTGGCCACATCCAAATCCAAGAAATTATGGGTACTACTAGAGTCAACCAATAAGTGAATGACTTTTCTCTTATGGTTCCCAATGATTCTCATCGTTTGATAGGCATTTTCAATAGATTCTCCCATGGCATATAGGGGGAGGGTAGGATTAGGTTCAATATTGCCATCATGGCTCCAAGAATAAACTTCCTCAGCTTCTTCCTCAGTCTCAACTAGATCTTGCACAACAACCATATACAGTTGTTTCTTTTTGTACTTATGGCCAGGGGTGAACCTTTCATCACACCAAAAATATAGGTTCTTAGCTCGCTTCTCATTCATTTCTTCATCTGTTAATCTCCTGATTTTAGTAGGTATTATTGTTTTGGGATAGTTTGGAGTAGTAGTGAAGGCAGGCTTGAAATTGGTCTGTTTAGCTGTATTATAGGGTGTAGGTAGCAGAGGAGGTTTGGCAGCTGTTTAGTTCTTTGTTGTGGTGCTGGTGGTTGGATTAGCAGTAGAGGTATTATGAAAGGGCTTATTAGCATAGGTCTTAGAGGTTTTAAAGGCTGTAAAATATCAATCCTGCATTCGAGCAAATGCATAGGCTTGTTGCAAGGATTTTGGGCCAAACAGTCTCATTGGAATGCGTAGTTCATCCTTCAATCCACTCAGAAAACAACTCAAAGCATATTCCTTAGTTAAGGTTACCTTATGTGAGAGGACATCAAACTCCTCAAGGTATTCCTGTAATGTCCCTATCTAAACCAAGCTTTTCAGTCAGCCATGGGATCTTTATAAATCTTCTCACCGAAACGGCATTTCAAAGCTTCCAAGCATTCACCCCAATGTGGATCATCATTTCGATTTCTGTTTTTGACAAAGGATTGGTGCCATTGGAGAGCTCTGCCTTCGAGATGGATTACTGCCAACTTCACCTTAGCTTTATGAAGGGAGTGATCTATTTGAAAAAATCGTTCACACTTGAATATCCACCATTCGAGATCTTCACCATCAAATTGTTTTATATAGGCATAACACATATCCCCTCCAATTATCGAGTATGTTATTTTGCTCTGAAATTTTTTTTTTGTCCAATTTGCTCCCATCAATTTATTTTTGGTCCATATTGTCCTCTCTATTTTTTTTTTTTTTTATAAAAACTTGCATGTGACTTAATATTAATATAATAAATAAAAATATTTGACTTCGTCAATGGTATTATATCAGCTGTCATGTTAATATTATAGAGTTACATACTAGTTTTTACTACAAAAATAAAAGGTAATATAGACCAAAAATAAATTAGACGGACAAATTGGATCAAAAAATTTCGGAGGAGTAAAATGAAAAATCTGGAAGGGAGCGGTATGCCCTTAGGTAACTTATTACAAATCTTCCACGACACCGTTTCTTTCAAAACGACTCCTGCTCCATTTTAGCAGTGTTCCCTCTCAATTCTTAAAGCACGCTGAGAAGTTAGAATTTAGAATGACCTGCTCAGGTTTTGAACGCTGAATGTTGAGATTGTCAAATCTATGAGAGGAGAAGCTTTCTTTTCCCGTTCTATTTTCTCTTAATCGGTAGCTGCCTTTTTTTTTTTTTTATTATTCTTTCGGTAACACCCTTTTCCGTCCCTACTTATCTCCTTCTTCTCTTCTTGTTTTGATTGTATGGTTTGGTTTATTCTTTTCCTTTGTTTAGTCATATAAAAAATTCTTAGGGTTTAAGAGTTGCTTGTGTTGTCTACTTGTTCATTTGAAACTTAGAGCTCTGAAAAGGCCCGACTTTAAATGGTTATCTAATTGTTCTAGTTATTTGATTTACATGTTTGATTTTTGTATGATTAATTGATTTACTTGTTAGATATTCAAAGAATGATTTGCATTGTTCTGGTTATCTTCACATATTTGAACATGATTTTCTATTTCCATGAATGATATTCTTATTTGAGTGCTTCTTATTCATTTTGATACCTAGATGCTATTCTTGTGCTTCTGATTCAATTTGTGCTTCGGTAAAAGGTGTACTGGTAGTTTTTTCAGGAAAAAAAAAAGCATAGAGTTTGTTGAATTGATTATTAAACACTAATACTCAAAGTGAGTCTAATTGAATAATTCAGGTCTTGCACAATGTTGGTTAGGTTATCTTACTTTGCTAGCTAGTAACACTAAATTTGGTCTTACTCTTTGAGTATTGTGTTGGGTTGGTACTTGCAAGAGCTGGTATCTACAGTTTCAAGCATTTTCTCAATACTTTTCATGGATTCACATGACTCATTTCTCTTATATCTTTTTCCGGTTGCAACAGTAGTCTGGGTTATTCTTTGAGTATTGTGTTGAGTTGGTATATGCAATAGCTGTTATCTACCGTTTCATGCATTTCTTCATAACTCTTCTTGGATTTATGTGACTTATTTCTGTTGTATCTTTTTCCAATTGCAATTTTAGTTTTAAGAGTTGACAAGTTGTACGCTGAATGTTTATTCTTATGCACAAACAGCTCTTATCTTTTAACTTTTAAGTGCTACTTGTTGGTTGGTTAGATTATGTCACATTCAGAACTAGCTGCAGCAGAAAGGGAGCCAACCCAGGTAAATGCTGCTCCCAGGAAACCTAGAATCCTTCTTGCTGCTAGCGGAAGTGTAGCTGCTATAAAATTCGGAAATCTTTGCCATTGTTTCTCTGAGTGGGCGGAAGTAAGAGCAGTTGCGACAAAAGCTTCATTACATTTCATTGATAGAGCCTCACTTCCTAAAGATATTGTTCTTTACACTGATGATGATGAATGGGCCAGTTGGAACAAACTAGGAGATAGTGTGCTTCATATTGAGCTGCGGAGGTGGGCTGATATCATGGTTATTGCGCCATTATCAGCCAACACACTTGGAAAGGTACCAAGTTTAATGAACCTATGAATTTCATCTGATATGTTTGGGGCATTTAATCAACGTAATACCTTTGAATACCAAGTATAATGAAACTTTGAAGTTTATCTGAAATGTTTGGGGCATTCCACCTGAAAGTAATACTGTTGAATAACTTGTGTTTAACCTTTTCTCTTCTTAGGAATTCCTTTCTTATTTTATGTATAGGATAACATAATTTTGAAGTCATTGTTTCTAGGTTTTTCCCAGTAGGGTAAAACTGGCAAGATCCTAGATCTAGTTGTTTAGCCTTGTTTTGCATAGTCACATATGTTGTTAATGATATGATGTCTTCACATATTTGGGATGTTCTGAAAACTAACTCAAATTAGAGATTGATGTGAGAATCTTAGGATTCAGTTTCTCAATTTGAATAATTTTGGTCCAATTAAGCTCCTTGATACTTGTTGCTTTTTCTACTTCATATATATATATATATATATTTTAAATTGACATTTTGATATGGTTGATAGATGAGTTGTATGCTTCTTCCATGCACCTGGATTATTTAGAGTTGATTTTGGAAACTAACTTAAACGTTAAACCTCCTAAAAAGCAGCAGAATTGGATTATCATAATCCATTTCAAAAAAGTTGCATGTCTGTATCATCTATCACTAAGGCATGCCTAATATGGAATCCTTATAATTATAATAGTTGTCAAATCGATATTCGAATCGAGAATTGAATTTATAATTTTGTGAATTGAGAATTGAATCGAATTGTAAGATTCCGTTCATCTAAATAATATTAATTAAAAATAATATATGTCTATTTTTAAGAACATACTTCATATTATTATTCTATAGTTTTGAAATGTAGTAATGACTAAACATAAAAATGATAAATAACTAATAATAATTCTAAATTATAAGGTCAAATACAGTTTTAAAATTTATATTTTATAAAAAAATGCTATATAATTTGAAAGAATTAAAATAAGTAATATAAATCATTTTATATGTTGAATTTTTTATCATTAAGAAGAAAGTAGTCATTTTTGCTCATATTTGACTCGATTTTCATATGAATCGATACAAATCGAATAATTCGAATCGTGAATCGTCACGATTTAATATAAATTTAGATTCATATTAAGATTCAACTCGTTTTCCACTTGAATCGATATAAATCAGATGAATCGAATTGAAAATCATAAGATTCTAACAACAGTATAATTATTCTCTAAGAAATAGATTACAACAGTGACTTTTCAGACCTGCAGGTAAAGGACAGGGCTTTTGTTGGGCTTTGTATGTTATTCTCTCTCTATATGCCTATTTATCAATATGATTTGGGGATCATTTATTTGTTGCCATAAGCTTTCTTTGGCTTAATATGCCTTTTTTTTTTCTTTTTTTGTCGTCTACGATTAAAGATGTGTGCTGGTGCAGATTGCTGGGGGATTGTGTGACAATTTGCTGACCTGCATTGTTAGAGCATGGGACTACAACAAACCCTTATTTGTTGCCCCAGCAATGAATACTTTCATGTGGAGCAATCCTTTCACAGAACGGCATCTGATGTCAATTGATGAACTTGGAATTTCCCTAATTCCGCCGGTCTCAAAAAGGCTGGCTTGTGGGGATTATGGAAATGGTGCAATGGCTGAGCCTTCTCTTATTTATTCAACCATCAGACTCTTTTTGGAGTCGCGAACACAAGTCACTCAACCGGGGGATGGAAGAGTTGGCTAGTATAATGTGAATGCTTTATTGTGGTGCTCTTCTTATCTGCTGATGGTTGCATTGTGGATTTTATGGATGGTAAAATTATGATTTAGAATGTAGTATGTCGTGCATATTATATACCGACTTACCTGGCGATACTTGTAAGTGTTCATTTTAATTGCATGATTGTGCTACTAATTTTAGTGCACATGGATGCTCGAGGTTTATTGTGGTCCAATTCTGTATTTAGAAAGACTGACTGATCGAGTAAGACAATATTTTCCCGATTTCATTATATTGGAAAGCAACCGATGGTTGTAAATTAAACTAATGAACTTAATGAGGTGGATGTTTATGTTTTGAGCATCAACATTATGAATTATGAGCATTCATTCTGTGTTATTGGCAAGTTGGCAGTGTTGAAACTGATGGCCCTCTTTGGGTTAGGAGGTTTTTTTTGGTTAGTGGCAATATTTCTTGAAATGAGTTAAATTTTTATTTTTTTTTCCCATTAGAAATTATAATTAAAAGGGGAGGAATAGCGCAAGAAAAGCTTGAACTTGCAACCTTTCACATGGCGCAAAGCGTCCTATGCCGCTAGAACAATGTGGGAATCTCAAGCTTTGTGTGATTTGCTTTATTACTTGTTTAGGGGTGGTAAATATTATATTTGCATGTTGATGAAGTGATTTGACTCGAATAGCAAGTTGCATAATGCAAGATTGAGTATAATCTTGGCCACAATGAACCAAATTAAGCTTTAAACTGCAAACAAGGTATTCTTCAATGAAAGCCAGTACTTGCTCTGTTTCACTTCATGTATTCATTTTAGTTTTTTTTTTTTTTTTTCACACATTGAAAAAATGATTAGATTCTATCAATTTTATAAAATTTTTATTGTAATTTACTTTAAAATTCTCTTGTAAATGCTAAAATGAAATATATAACTTCAATGAATGAGGGCAAAAGTGGAAAAATATGCATTTAATTATTCTTTTCATTTCTGAAATGAATATTTGAAGTGAAACAACAAAAATTCCAAAATGATGCATTAACAAATTAATTAATTAAATGGACACTCACTTGATTTAGAGAGCTGGGAACTGTGGCATGGAGTGGAGTGGAGTCAGCAAAAGAAGTGTTTTACTTAATTATCCCACACCAACAGTTTAAATCCTGATACTCAAAACCTTGGACAGTTTTAGCACTTGGGGTTTAATTAACAGTAATGCTACTTGTTACAGCTTATTTTGTATTAACTGTTCTAATTGCATTAACATATATTAATATTTTAATGCAAATTGAGTTATATAAGTAGGTGGATCGGTAAAATACAAATATTTTAACGTATGTAAAGCAGAGTTTGTTACAAGTAGTATTTTTATTTAATTAATTAAACTTCAACTTCAAACCAAGTAAATGAAATTAGCTACAAAACAGAGAATCTAATGCTCTGTTATCCTCTCTTTCTGATTCATAACCTGCTTTCTTCTTCTTTGAATTGATGAGCTTCAAGAAATATATAGAATTTGTTGTGTTCTTAGGATAACTTTTTTCAAATCCAATGGTGAAAATCAATCATATCAATTTGGAGTTTTTTATGAAGTTTTAATTGCCATTTTTTCAAAGAATGAAATAATTGACATGATCTCATATTATGAATTATGCACTCACCCATACATCTCTTGTTGGGATTCATTCGTAATCATGATTAAAAAGATAATTGATGACTATTTGTATTTTTGTAGATCCAATTACAAAAAATTTACCTTTTTCTAAGTGTGAAGTTTACAAGGTAGATCTCTGTGATTTCTGGCTTTGACATCTTGGGAACAAATTTTTTTTTTTTTTTTAAAATTACAATTTACCTATCTCTTAAGCGTTTGACATATTACTACTATTCTATTTTATTCAACTAATATATCGTTTTATTAAATTTTATGTTCGAAAGACGTTAAATTATAATAAATGACAAAACAATCATTGCTAATGTTTAGAAGAATTTAAAGAAATTTATTATTTACCCTTGAGATTTGACTTATTGTAAACCTATAATATTCAATATATTAACATCTTTCGGATAGAAAATCTATCAAAATAATATATTAGTTACATATGATAAAACACCGCAGACTGATCAAATAATTTTTTAATTTCAGAAAATATTGGTACAAATGGGGATAAATAATAATTGTCTTTTTTCTTTTTTGGGTTAATACAGTACTCTATAGTTTTATGTTAAAAAAATCTCATGTATCATTAGTGAATCGAAACTACAAAGAACATAGGTATTTTTAGCAGTAATCATCTGTTATTCTAATTCGTTAATGACATCAAGAATTTTCCATAGTTGTTAGCGAGGTTGGGATGAAAGTTCAATGGAAGGGATAGAGTGTAAAACAGTGAAAATGTAGATTCAGATCCGAAAATTATTGTTATACTTTATCACCAATGATGTTGATTGAATTTGAGATTTGAGAATTGAAAAGATTCAAATAATTCAAAATGGATTGGGAGAGATTTTTAAGACATTAAGAAATTGTTGGATCATAAGACATACTTGCCCCTCATTACCGACAGCTGAAGAGAGAAACCAGATGACCTAAGTGAGAAAAGGGAATTTCATTCCCTATATTGTGAATTACACCAACCGTATCTCAGTTATATAAATTGTAACAATTCAATACTCTAAAAATTATTTACAATACAAAAGTAATCAAATTATATAAATTGTAACGACTCAATACCTCAAAAATTATTTGTAATACAAAAATACTCAAATTTTATTTTTTAACTAAATAATACTTATATCTTCAACTATTAGAGCTCGTTTAATATTGTGTTTGAAAAAACGCTTTTAAGAAAAAAATTTTGTATTTTTAACTTTTTTAAATTTTGAAAACTATTTTTGATAAATACAGATAAATAGATATTTTTTCCAGGAGTATATTTGGAAAAAAAAAACAATTCATAAAAAATTAAAAAAATTAAATCAAAAATTTCAAAACTTGTTTTTGGAACACTCAACAGCACTCTCAAACACATCCGTAGTCTCTCTAACAAAAGTATGACATGAAATATCCAGATAAATTTTAATAAAAATAAAATTAGTTTCATATCACACTTATGTTAGGAAAACTAACAGTTAAAGACGAAAGTACTATTTAGTTACAAAATAAAAATTGAAGTACTTTTGTATTAAAAAAAATCTTTAAAGTACTGAATTGTTACGATTCGCATAATTTGAGTATTTTTGTGTTACAAATAATATTTTAGGTACTAAATTGTTACGAGTTATATAATTGCAGTATCGTGAATGAAATTCACTCAATACATCATCAAAATGAAATTAATATGCAACTATTGAAGATTAATGCATTTTTACTCTTAAGACGAGATACATTACAGATACTCATTTATTTTTTTCTTTTTTTGATCGAGTATATACAGAAAAATATATTCCATTTGAAAGGAAAGAACTGATGAACAAAACATATCAATTAGAACACAGTTGAAGCTGCTGCATAGCCAAATCTTCAGTTTGTTACTTTGCAGATTGAGATGGATCAAAAATGGCTTTGGACAGAGATTGTGATTTCTTTTTCAGATAACATATCAAATAGAGAACCTAGAACAAGAATTTAATAAAATGCAAGCCATGGAAATCCAATCTCAACTACAAAAGAAAAAAAAAAAATCAAAGGCAAAAGTTGATTTAAAGCTCTCACCATTTCATATTAACATTTAATAACTCATATATGAACTGCACTGCACACAATAAATGAAGTTTGAACTTTTACAGTATAATCCAAGACAGCTTTCATTTCCTATGACAGTAAGTCAGTAACAATATGACATACACGAAAAGCGTAAACATGAGCAAAGTCTTCCCTTATTATCTACGGCCAATACATAACCACAAACCAACACCAGTATCGAAACACATGCTAAATAGAAAATTTAACCATGTAAATCACGCACTTTTGTTTCAAAATTGTTTCTTTTTTTTTTTTTCCTCATTTTTCAATGGGCTCATATTGGTTGAGAAGTTCTAATCTGCTGCTGCTTGATGCTGTCGTTTGGAAGCTGAGCAGAAGATTCCGGCAACACTACTGCTCCAGCTGCAGTCATAGTTTGGTAATGAGATGGAATTGCAAGGGGCTGAGTATAGTATATCTGAGCATGAGCAGGATCTGAATACTCATAAGCATAACTAGCTGGGCCAGCGGAAGTTGGAGCAACGGATTGAGATGGATGATGAACTTGAGAGTAACCTACGTACTGCTGCTGATGTTGGCTAGAAGGAACTTGAACTAATTGCGGTGTGCTTGTAGTTGCTGTTCTGTACATGCCTGAAGTGGCCATTTCAGGTTTAGCAATAGGAGCATTTCTCATAGGATTATAGGTTGCTGGAGGAGGTACCATAGACGGATTCGGAGGTGTTTGAGGGCGGGTAGGAGGGACCGTAGTGGTGGTTTCATTGATACTGGATTGCTGCACAGGCAAATTATAGGCTTGGGGCTGCCTTGTTTGCACATAGTACACTGGGTATTGCTGATCAAGCTGGTGATGATGTTGGTGATGGTGCTGTTGCTGGGGAGGGTAAACAGGGTAATATGCTGATATAGGAAGAGCCCCTGTGAGGTGATGTTGAATGTAATTAGCACCAGCATGAATGAACTGTTGCGGTTGCTGTTGCTGTTGCTGTTGTTCAAATTGGGATTGCAATAAGTACCCAGAATCCTGAACCTGTCGCTGAATCTGGACTCGAGGATTTGGATCAGAGACATTATTGATCTTTGGATCAGCAGGATTAGAAGCAACCCTGCTAACTCCAGACGGGATTTGCATAACCTGATCTTGATAAATCACGGGTTTTTGTCTATTTATAGCATTGCTAAGGCTACTATCACTGGAAACATTAAAACAAACACCAAGAACACAATTCATATTCTGATCAACCAGTAATGTAGTCATAAAATTCAAACATAGCACGTACTCAAATGTATAAAATGTAATAAAGCTGTGTATATGTACCTCGAAACTGAATCTGGGGAAGGTAAATCCACTGCGCCACCGTTAGCACCACCACTCGATGATTTCTGTTGAGTCTGAGGAACAACAGTCTGAGGCTGTGAATGAGGCGGCGGCGGCGGCTTTCTATAACCAAGTGGGACCCCGTGGTCCGATCTCTCATCATCAGAGAAAACCCGATTCTGATAATCGCCCACCACCACCGGAGAGCCCACCGGCACACCTGACATAGCGATTGAGACTGGCATAGGCGGCGGCGATGAAATAACCATAAAACTCTCGTCTTGCTTCTGCCCAACACCACCACTAACATTAATATGTGCAAACTGCTCCTCAATACCCACCACCTTCTGATCCTGCATAACCCCTCTAACCCCTCCACCAGCACCGTCCTCCACATGAACTCTTATCGGAGGTAAATTCGCAAGAGAAGGCGAAGAAGAAGTAGACCCAAAAGATGACGTGGTCTCCAACATCGGAGAATCCGGTACCGAGTGAACATCCTGACCTTGCTTCGCATTCTTCTGCAACCCCTCGACATCTCTAACACCGCCACCCACTAAATCAAGACTATTATTCCCATTTAGGCCATCATCATCAAGGCCAAGCAAGCCATTGACAGTAGCAGAATCAGAAAACCCTCTATTCAACAACCCAGTTGCCCCATTCAAGGCACTAAAGAACCAGTCCTCAGACTTGGCACTGTTTTCCAAAATCGGCCCAATAGACTGAGACGAATCTGGCTTCAAAGGGAACAAAAACAAACGCAGCCTTGAAGACTTAGAAGAGTTGGCGGCGTTGATACGGTCGTACTCATCGATCATGTTGTCCAAATCCTCATCGGTAGTGACAGAAATAAGAGAATCCAAGTCCTCGCTGGGGAGCTGATATTTAAGAGTGAAAGGCCAGCCGTTGAGAAGAGTATTAGAAAGACGGGAACAGAGAGAAGAAAGAGTGGTTTGGCGGTCGACGACAATGATGCGGATGTCGCCGCCAACGTAGCAAAGAGACTTATCATGGGGACGAGGGACGATGTGACCGCCATAGGAACACATGAGGCGGAGCTTGGAAGAGAGGGGAGGCGGGTCATCGAAGTAGGAATCGGTGGTGCGAGAGCGAGGAGAGGAATCGATAGACTCTGGGTAGGTAGCAGTTGCAGTATTAGTAGGGGCAAGGTGAGAGGACATGGCTGGATTGGGGATGGTGGTAGAAGCGGCGGCCAAGGAGGCGGAGATGGTGGTAGTGGTGGCGGTGGAGAGAGGAGCAGACGGTGGGTGAGTGGGTGGTGGTGGGTCCATGAGGGAGGGATGGAGGAGAGAGAAAGGTAAAGAGAGAGGGGTTGGAGAGAAAGGAAGGGAAGGTGAAGTGGGAGTTGATGCTCTTATAGGTACTCCACACCTGGTCTGCTCTGTTTCTCTCTCTAATAAGTCGTAGCCGTTTGTTTTTAGGATTTTTTTTATTATTATTTTTAATTTAATTAAATATAAAAAAAATTATCCAATTTTTTAAAGAAAGAGAGTGGGGAAGAATCATAAATTGGGTTGAATTATAATATTTTAATTATTTAATTTACAACAATTTAATATTTAAATTATTTTTTATAATAAATTTTTTTAATTTTATAACATAAATGAATATTTCTAAATCTGTTAAATTATTTAATGGAGTAAATTTTTTACATTAGTAAAAAAAATTCTATGTATAGATCACATAAAAAATTGTTAATTTTTATTAGAATATTTAATTATATTTGGTTAAAAAAAAAGAGAGAGAATGATACAAAATGTGAAAATTTTTTGTGATAGTCATTTTATATACATAACATTTATACGTTAAAAGTTTTTGCTAATGTCTAAAGTTTACATCAATATTCTATTAAATTGTTTAATTGATTTAAACAATTTGTATTTTTATATAATAAAATTAAATTTTAAAATATTTTTTATTATCGTCTCACCGCATCAGAGAAGGTCTTTAAATTGAAAAATAAAGAATTAAATTAAGAAAAGAAAAAATTTTAGTAGTTGATAGCTTGTCTATTGATTGGCACCAGACCGTAGAGAAAATGGATATCAGGGTTAATTTTTGGTTACCGAATTTTGTTCGAGTTCTCGTAAATTTATAGAAATTTTTTTATTACTAAAAAATATATTTTTATTAAAATTATTTCTAATCAATTTTTAATATAAATTATTACAAATTTAATATAATAATTAGTGTATGATTAAATTTTTTACCACGTTATGACACATTATCATTTACATTGGTAAAATATTAACAATTAAAAAAAATGTATTACATCCGCAGCTACGTTATCATTTATTTGTGTGCTTCAATGTTACAATTTTAATTAACAGATTAATACTGTTAAACTAAAATATATTGTTTAATTTGTTTTTTATTTTATTTTTCGATATAGTTCAAAGTTGAAAAAGAAAAGGACAATGGTCTTTCTTTTGGTAACAATTACAAATTTATTTTGATTTTTAATTGGAAAAGGTAATTTGATTTTCAGAAATAATTTGTTGATATTAATGATTAACACTCATTAAATGCGAAATTCTTATGAAACTTTAAGACAATATATGAAGGAAATGCTAATTTTGGAAGGGAATTTTTATGAACTTATTATTAGAATTTTGCACACTATACTTTGAAGGAAAATGTTATTCATGAAAATGAAAAAGGTTACAATTTCAATGTTTACATAGTTTATGAATTACAAGTATGTGGCATTGTTTGGTAAATCAAACCATAAAATTAATCTAGTTTGATCAATAATTTATATTTAGTAAAGTAATTTATTTGAAAAAAATTAATTATAATTTTTTAAAAAAATTAGTTAAATCAACGTTCAATTTATAACCTAGTGGATTATAATTTTTATTTCTCTTTATATTTTTATTTTTTTATCAAATAACATATTATAATAATAGTATGATTATTAAATTATTTTATATGTAAATATATTTATATAATAATTGAATATTATATGATAAAATTGGACTTTTTTCTTATGTTAGAATATGATATTTAATATAATTTTTTATTATTTAATATGTATATATATTATATTATTCTTTTGTATTATCTATTTAAATAATTTTATATAATGTTTTTAATTAATATAAAAATATTATTTTATATTATTTTACATTTTTCAGTTTTTTTAGTTAGTTTTAACAAATAATTTTAATTTAATCGGCTATCAAATTTTCAACTACTAAATTAAAAATTACAATTAAATTATTAATTAGCAGATGCATTATCAACTATTTTTATCAAATAGATATTGTAAATTATAAAGATAAGATTAATATGAATTTATACTGATTAGATCTATTAAAAAAATAATGAACAATCTATTAATAATTCTTAAAATAACTGTGGATAATGGGAAGGAAATGCCCCTTGCTTCTTGTTGTTGCCATCATTTTAAATACAAAAACCAAAATAAGTATATCATAACTCAACCCTTCTCATAGAATATAAATTATAAAAAGAATCTGGTACGCCGATATATCAATATGTCAATTGTTAAATTTACATGCATTTTATTTGAATTATTTATCAATTTGTAATTTCGAATATTTTGTAATATAAACAGTTGCCGATAAGCTCAATATACAGTAAACGGAGCCTAATGAAAATAGGTCGACTTTTATTTTCTTGTTAAAAATTCAATAAAAAAGAAAGAAAATCACTCGAGAAAATTATATATTAATATTTATAACAGCCGCAAAAAAACAAAAAAAAAACCCTATGACAAAGGGATTCTTTCTTGAGAATTCTTCTGTCAATCAATTTCCCAAACAAGGAAACTATAACGAAAACGCGTTCGCCGGAAGCAAAAATATTAAAATCTTAAAAATAAATACTAATATTTTTAGAAGATTTAAAAATTATATTCTTAAAAAATTTAAAAATTATACTATTTAAATATCTGATATATTATACTAATACTTTATTATAAAATTGATTTATTATAATAATACTATCTTAAATTTAATATATTGTACTATTATCTCTTTAAGTAAAAGAATATTTTTTTATTAATAATAAATATCTTAAAATTTAATAGAATAACTATATAATTTAATTGATATAAAATAGAAAAGACAAATCTTATATTTTTCAAATCTCAATAAAGTATTAGTATATTATACTCTCTCTATCAAAAAAAAATAAACTCACTTTCTATTTTTAATATCCAAAATTATATATCACTTTTCTTTTTTAAAGTATAGTTATTTTTTTCTATTACTGCCATATTCTTATTTATAGCAATAATACTAGGCATCTCGCCTCTTTTCTGCCTGCCATTTGCCATCCTTTTTCATTTTACATTATTGCCCTTCTTTTTGTACTTGTTTTCTTACTTTCATACAAAGGATTTTTTTGGTTAAATAATTCACTTTTTTATTTTTAGTTCTTAATATCTTTTTTTTTCTAAAAAATTTATTTTATTATAGATATATTTTATGAAAAATCTTAAATTCTAAATTACAAATCCTAAACTTTTAAATTCTAAATATTAAACTCTTAATCATAAATTCCAAATTCTAAATCTTTAATATCTCACTTTTCTATTAGATGGATAATATTCTTCATCGCATGAACTTTAATAACTAAATTAATAATTAAAAAAAATCAAAAAAATAGAAGGAAATTAAAATAAAAAAAATGCATGAAAGTCAAAAGGAAATGACGAGGAATAGGACAGAGGCCGGCAAAGGGTGGGCTGTATAGTATTTTTCTATTTATATATTTTTATTAAATATATCTAAATATTTATTTATTTTTATTTTAAATAATTTTTAAAATTGATTAATATTTATATAAATATTAATTTAAATTTTGTATTAAAAAAATTAAATCATTAATTTTAAAATAATAATAAATGAACGATATTTTTATAAAATATTAAATAAAAATTATTAATTTATTTAAATTAAGTAATTTTTTTAATTTGTATAAAATAGAATTACACTTATTTTTTCCCGGATGATTATCAAAGTACATAATAGTAATTTTTTCCAAATATCAACAGCCTACAAAGGCGAAAACTTATCCTCTAGCCAAACACAGTCTTAGCCGCAACTTGGGACGGCAGACACTCACGGGTGACGCAATCATTCTCTCACTTTTTTTGGATTTGGAATATCTCACAGTAAGACCCAAACGTACACGCGTCCACGCGCCCTGAAGAGAAAAGCAATTATTGGCCGTGCGTGGGAATGGTATTGTAGGTGCGTGGGAGAAGTATTTTGGCAGGCTGCGTTCATGTAAGACGCAGTGCGCTGTAAAGTAACAGTCACATCAATAAATGGCCAATTAGATTTGGTGAGTAGACAACAAAATGAAAACAGAAAAAAAGTAAGGGGTAGAATAGGAAAAGTGGGTTTTCTAAATGTAACTGAAGAAGAATCAGGTGCTTCTGCTCTTGAAATCTTCCCTTTTTTTGTTCTTTTGGGGATGTTTGTGTCCAATTATTATTATTATTGTTATTATTGTTATGGATAATTATTAAAAATAAATTTAATTTTTAAAATTATTTAAAAATTAAATTATTTATTTTTTATTTAAATATATAAATTTTTAAAATTTTATCAAATTCTAGTAAAATTTTACTATGACATAAAATTCCAGCAAAATTAAAAAAGTTATAATGATTAAAAAACTGAGTTATTTTAAAAATTTTAAAATATCATCGTTTTTTTATTTTTTTTAAACTTTTAAAATTTAAATCCTTTTAGTAAAATTATACTTATAATAAAAATTTTATTTCTCATTGTTATGTTGACTATACAACTTTTAAGCATGACAATTTTATGTATTATTTTTTAAATTAAAAGAGAAATTTAGATTTTAAAATTTAGAAAAAATAAAAACTATTACATTTTAAAGTTTATAAGATGATTCAGTTTTATAGTCAGTATAACTATTTTAATCTGGTTGGAATTTTATGTTATATTAGCAGAATTTTATTAGAATTTATAAATTGATAAAATTTTAAAAATTTGTGTATTTAAATAAAAAAATATAAAATATAATTTAATTTTGATATAATTTTAAAAGTTCAATTTATTTTTTACAATTATTTTCTCTTATTATTATTAGGGAAAATTACATTAATATTTTCTTATATTTAAAAATTATGTGGTTATTTCTTTTGCCTGGTTGTTTAGTTTGGACTAAGATGCTTGATTCAACATTATCCCATAAAGATATCCTTATTAGTCAACTACATCAATTGTCAATTGCAATTCAAGAATTACGATCACTCAGAAAAAAATATTATTTTTTGCTTAAAAATATTAGTATAATAAATCAAATATTAAAGAGATATTAGTGTTGAATTTCAGTCTTTACAGGCTAAATGATAATTTTTTTTGTTATTTTATTATAATCTAACATATTTCTAATAAAAAATATAATAGAAATACGTATTAGTATAATATGATAAAACAGATGAAACAAATAATATAATTTTTAAATCTCATGAAATTATTAGTGTATTATGTTGTACCTCAAAGAGTAAATAATAAATTTTTTTTCATATTATTATTTTTATTATTAAAAAATTAATGGATTTATTATCAAATATGAATACTAAGCAAAGAAGAACTTAATTGATATAATTATTCGTAAAAATTGGAGGCAGAGTTTGGATATTTTTATCACCATTCATGAATATTAACGAGATCTTAATATTTTTATAGTGAATCCTCTTGACTAAACTATCGGCCTACTAACATTTTAATTCATTTATTTAATTTTATGGACAAAAAAATTTTATTAATAAATTTAAACTTTTACTTTATTAATGAA